>APFE030250074.1:152516-201421 GCA_000404065.3 Pinus taeda | reverse complement strand
AAATCCATTTTATGATGATTTATGCTGTATATTATTTATTCTCCTTTATTTCTAATAAATTGATTATTATGCATTATTTTACCATTGATAGTTCTAATAAGTTGGTTGTAACCTTATTTACCATTTTTAGCCTCCAAAGTAACTTCCAGATTGAAGATTTGATTTTTAAATCAGCCAACTCAGAAATTCGCTGGTTTAAGGAGTGACAGTTTTGCGGTTAATATTCTGAGCAAATGAAGACGAATTTGGAAAATCCGGAACATGGGTTTTGTCCAGAACGGGCCCAGTTATCATCTTGAAGAATATTTTGCCCAAATTCGGCTTGTACAGGCAGAAACGCAGGGTTCTTTGAACACAATTTTCTGAGATTTGCTGTTGCGGCCGCCCTCCAAATCTTAGCTGCAAAGCCAAATACGCCTTGTTCTTGTTGATCAAATGGTTAGAATCAATCCAATTTTGTAAAACAAATCATGATTGTAATTATCTATGCTCTGATATTTCTCTATTTAATGAAACCAAAGATTAGAGGACGGATGGATGGAGAACGACTATTTTTATAATTCCAAGTTTCAGAACCAACTTTGATCAAGGAGTTTTGTTGAGATCTGATTTTGTATACTTTTGTTAATGCAATCAATATAAAGGATTTGGTGTTCAATTCATCTCTGCATCTGAAGTAAGTTACGGTGGTGCCATTAGAAGCTACGGGCCCGGCTCCAACGGACACTTGCCGTTGTATTGTTATACGGTAAATTGTGTTTGGTTTGCTTATTTCTATTGTTTCAGCAATCTGATATATCTTTCATATGATAGACTATGCTTTATACTTAATATCTGAATCTGAATAAGTTCTTTAACTCATGTCTCTGTATTACGCACAGTGAATCTATTCGAAATTACATCTATTTCCATAGCAGGATATTGGTATGAATGTTATCATCATTAGATTCATGTGAAATAGTATTTGTAAGACTTGAAAGCAATATTACTTCGTTCAGAAACATAGTCATGTCATCCTTTACTCTCAGATTGCTGTAGTAGTAGAGAATGTGTAGATACGGTTGAGGATTGTTGTTTCATTAGTGTGTTGAATGTATATATGATTGACGTTCCTGTTTTATAAAGAACTGTTGTTCCATAATTCATTTGTAAATATCTTCTTGTAAAGTAAAGATCATTGGAATTACTTTTGTCAATTGTTATTTTATTGCCGAATGTGAGTAAGTTGGTTTTGACTCGCGAGATTTAGTTCTTTTGATCGTTGTTTCATTTACTGCTGTTCTATTTCCTTTTACTTTCTGCTGTCCATTTACTTGCATTTATTGCTTTGGTGTGGGAGGAGGATCAAGGCTGTCGTGAGACACAGCAGAACGCTATTATGCTCCCAGATCCATGATCCATACTCTAATTCCTTTTGCATCAATTTCTAGAGGAATGAGTTATTTCTACTATATCCTCGATTGATGGTTGTTTGAATGAATGATTTAGTTTAGAACAATTCAGTTTCTTGCTGTTTGAATTAGATTTCTTTTTCAAGCATTCATTTCCTTTTGGGTTTTAAGCACTATACTGCAAAACACTACTCTTGAGTAAATAGCCGCCTCAGACAGAGTACACTCTTGAAACAAAAAGTCGTCCCCGGGTTGATAATTAATGTGAGGTAATTAGGAGTTTAAAAGACACCTATTTATCGCTCCACAATGATTATTCTTTATTCCTTTGACTTTATCTTGCTTTCATCATTTATATAGAATTTTCTTTCACGCTTCCACATTATGGGCATACCTTTTAGCCCCATTCAGATAATTTTATATTCAGTTGTTGGAAAATAATACAATTGTCTTATCTTATCTCCAAACATCATTGAACCTCAACAAAACATAGGAAACTCATCGTAACTTTTACTTGTTCACATTTTTGTTAGAAATTATATCTCAAAAAGTTACAACATAGCTTCTATTTGATTCAAAACATATTATGGAAGTTAAAAAAAAAAACATTGGAAGAGAGGATATCATCCAATCTAACAAAACAAAGTGAAGACATTGTTGTCCAAAATATAAATAGACAAAAGAAGATAAATGAAGCAAGGGCCATTTCTATTGAGGAGGAGAGGAAATCACATTGATACAGGAGATGCCTAACAATTTTTGTTGGCCAAAATACCAATGTTTGGAAGATAAAAGAACATCCTAAGTAGAAGGAAAAGACAAATCATTGAATGGAAACATTTAGAAAGGAAACTAAATGCAGGTTAAATATTTGAAAAAATAGGCACTGAAAAAGACCCAAAAATGACCAAAAAATGACCATAAAGTTCAAACAAATCTATTGTTAAAAGAGAGAGGGATTGATGATTTTCTCAAATAAAGTGATGAAAGATGGTTACCACTAAGCAAAAGGAATACCTCAGGGACATTGGAAAATAAAAATGCTTGAAAGCTGCACAAGGCTGGCACCCACTATAACTTCAAATTTAAATCATTGTTATGCTATCCTCCATAAGAAAAAGAGTTTGAAGGTAAAAGATACTATCATACACCAAGAAAAATATTCTAAGTTTTATATAAGACCTCAAATGAGACAAACATGATTTATCTGAGAAACAAATGATATAGTTTGAAGATGGTAGAAGGTAATCAAGCGACATATAACCTTGCCAAGATCGAAGATATTATTTTGAAAGGTAATGAAAAATGGTATTATTTTCATATTTATGATGTAGAGAATTCTAAGGAAGCTTGGCGCACACTAAAGGCATAGTATGAGACCTCAAATGATATACACATCATTTCCATGAGGAACTAATCATATAGTTTGAAGATAGTGGAAGATGATCCAGTGATAGATCACCTTAGGGCTTTACCAAGATTTAGGGTATCAGACAAAAATCAAGTGTTGTTAGTGACAAGTTGAGAATGGGGACCCTATCTTTATTTCTCTTAGAAATATACTCCATTCATTTAGGGTCGTTGTACAAGTCTTAATTCTAATATCCACAAATCACCTATTTTTTTTAAATGATATAGGAGGATTTTTATTAGAAAAAGAGTGAGAAATTAAACTCCAAAGTTAAGAGATATACTCCAAATAGACCTTTAAAAACAATAAAAAGAGAAAAATAAGACAAGTTATTAATAAAATAAGTAGCCAAAAGTGATGCAACACCAAGGAAGGTGAATCCGAAAAGTGTGAATCCAACAATAGTTCAAAACAAGTGTTATCACCACAATAATCCTAGACATTCTAAAAGGATGTAAAAGCAATGATGCAAGGATTCCAAGAATTCCACTTGTATAAGTCATGTTTAAATGATGAAAAATGAAAGCGTTTTGATGATAATATGGGTCTTTTTCCCTATAAACCTCATACTTAGAAAAAATCTCACTAGAGAATGTCTCTCGAAAGAACAAAGGGATTGTTCATGACATTTCTATGGATGCTTAAACAATAAATGTTGATAAGGAGTTAGTAACATCTTCAAAAGATTCTAATAAAACCTTCTTAAAATATCATGTCAACCACCATTGTTGGTTCAAAATGTCGATCAAAACAAGAAACCTAATGCGAGATGAATCCGGAAGATGATCTACAAAATTATAAAGATCGCAAGAACCTAAAATATGAAATATCATGTCACGTTAGAGTTGACAACTAGTTTAAATCATGTCATGAAGGAGAAAAAAGGTTATACCCATAATCAACAAACAAATAACATAAATCATCGAGGGAAAAAAGGATGAGATGAAGAGTAATAAAAATAATGAGGAATACATAGGTCACATGAAGGACCAAAAGGACATAGTCAACAACCATATTCATAGCACTAATGGTACATAATCTAGACTTGAGATTTCTTTAATTATGTTATCCTTAGTATTTGCTAAGAGTGGTGGGGAAAAGTGCATGCTAACCCAGTAAGATTGAAGGAAGAGAATGCATGTAACATAAGTGAAAAAAATGTTGCAAATCTAGACAACCCATAAGCATTTAATGAAATTCATAACCTAATAAGTTCTTTCAACATTGACATTCTTTGCTTCTCTGTGTAGACCTACTTCTTTGTCATTTCATGATAATAAGAATTTGTTAGACTCTGTAGAATCAATGAAGGTTTAATTTAAAAATCATGCTCCCACTTCTAAAGGGTATCATGTACAAAATTCATATGAATAAGAATATGTAAATGATACTGAGGATGAATAGGTTGGTATAAAAATATCAGAATCAGAAGATGCCATATTTAATCATTGCAAGAAAATCTATATATTAAGGCATAATAGAAAAAACCTGTCCCTACAAAGTGAAACAACATACTAGGGTACTAAACAACTATGCAAGGAAATATAGGTGATGAGCCTTAATATAGAGCTAGGGAAAATAGTGCAAGAATCTAGATTTTTTGAATGACATATTTCATTGTTTCTTAGGAGTGTATTGATTGTAGTGACTAGTACACATTCTACAAATTATATGAAAGAGTTATCCAATATTACCCATGCCCAAAAGATAAAAGATTTTAATTCCATGTCATTAAAAAGTCTATTTTAACACATGATGTCCACAAATTATCAAGCATTGCAAGAAGAAAGTTGAAAGAAGAATTAGTGAAAAAACCAACAAAGTCCAAGAAATCCCACTTTGAAATATTGCCCAATTCTTTTAAATCTCTTGAAGACGGATGTCACTTCACATTGAGTGTTGTTTTAAAGTAAATATACATTTCTAGGACCAGGGAGATACAATATTACAAAGAAGCCTACATAATTCTGAAATGATTACATCCTTGAATCTTCGCAGTAAGAAATCTATATAGTAAATTGCATCAAGATGCTCACCATGTCTGGTCAGTTGCAAGTTATCAAAGAAAATCCATTGTTGGTTTTCCATGTGCAAAAGGAAAGCATATTTCATACCCCAATAACATTTAGATATTATTAATCTAACCATAGATGACAAAAGTGTAATTAATAATATCCTTGAGTTCTATAACCAATTTGACACCTTGCCTTGCCTCTCTAGCTCTTCTCAGCTTCTAAAGTGAAATTGATGATATCACTATGTTCTCCATTTGATAACCAATTCAAAACATTACCTTGCCTGTCAAAATTTAGATTGGCCATAATGGAATCATCTGGGTGACAATAGATGGATTTAACCATTTATTGCTAAAATCATGTCATTCATAAACCAAAAATTGAAAAAGCTATTAATGCATAAAAAAAATTGTATTCTCTAACCTATGGAAACCTTTTACATGATTGCTATTTAAAAATTAGATGCACATCATCAAACTCATCTCTTCATATCCAACTGTTAGGAGAGCTTCAAAGAACCATCTGGGAGCTCCTCTCGGATCACCTAGCTAGGCCATCCCCAAAGAAATTTATCTGACATTGCATTGGTACTTTTCCAGTGATTAATAAGGTGAATTGTGACGTCTAAGATCATCCTTTCTTACACTCTACTATTTAATTTTCACTTATATATCTTTAGTTTATAGGTTTCTAGAGTTTCTTTTTCACTCCCCCATTATGTTTTTTATTTAATGTATTTTATAGTCCCATTGACATATTCTATACATCACTTCTCTACATTAATAAATTATCCTATATTAATTTAATAAAGACCACAACTACCAAATGTCCATCATACACAGATTTGTTGCTTACTTTGTTCCTAAACAAGATGATTCTAATACAGAAATAATGAAATTGTATTGATGTCCAAAAATGACCAAATTAGGTCATTGTGAGTATAAAAAACACCACAAGCTATAATAGTGTTGTAGTAGTGAACAAGGGATCTCCAAAGAATCTAGAATCTATATTAATTAAAACATCAAAAGGAAACGGGAATAAAATGGAGTAAATTAGAGACTAGCCATAGATAATTAAGCAAAGACAGATTATGCATGAGAAAAAGAAAAGAAGAAGCACTAATTTTGTAGAGAGAGTTGGGCAAGTCATTAGTAGAACAACAAAAACTCTCAAAGACTGTACAAATCACACGTTACTTCTGTCCTTTTAACCAATCAAAGGTGATTTTATTTGAAAGTTCGAAATTTGAATTTACACATATACAATTAATCGCATCAAGGTATAACGACTTGTAGTTGCAGATTTGAATGGATCAAGCATCACTAATCAAGACTTATCCATATATATATAACGAAATTCAAGAAAAACTTATTCTAATTAATACTATGCTCATGATGTCATTCAACATTGGTTTGATGTAGAAATAGCTTATAGATATGCTAAGATTATAGCTTAATTTTGTCAAGTGGATCTACTTGAAGTCCAACATGGGCCAATTGTAAATTATAGAGCTCCTTTAGGTGTGAGTAAAAACTTGGTTCTTAATACTTGACAAAAGGGATTGTTGGAAGTCCAACCATGTCTCTAAAGTCAAGTATAAAATGAAAAAAACCTTCTAGAAGGAAAAATGGCATGGATTTTAGCCTTCCATATTCAATATTTACTATTAGTGTTTCACATATAAACAAAATATGTGTATAAGGGTGTTTGACTTGTGCATTAACAATATTATATAATATTTTCTCATGCATCTGTTTGGTTCTTATTGCATGCTCTTTATATTGACTATGAGGTCTATTTCGTTGGAAAATGCACCATATAACTTCCAAAATACCATGAATGATGAACCTAATGCAAATGCAGTTTCCATAGAGGCAATGGTCATCCTCTTAAGATAATGGTTGAGTGGTTGCGACCAAGTAGATGAATATGTTAGTTTTCTCAGCCTCCCCCTCCTATGTGGGATGTGCCATGTGGATATGGGTGTGAGTGTGGGTGTGGGGGTCATTAAAACATATTTTTATGAAAATGGGGCCTTTGCAAAGACAATGGCCTTCCTACTAACATAATGGTTGATTGATTGCAACTAGAAGGATGAATATGAACTGTTTGCTCAACTCACTCCTCCTACCTTGTGGGGTGCTCTATGTGGGTGTTCATGTGATAATAAAATGGGGAATGGTAAACAGGACAATAAAAAGTAAGATATGTTTTTATTTGCAATTTCAATAAACAAGACAATTAAAACATGTATATCTCCATATATTACTAGGATGGATTCCCCTATAGAGTTTCCAGGTCCCTTGCCTTAGTCTCAACTATTATGACAAATTGTTGGCTAGCCTCGCAACAAAACATACAGATTCATGAGGTAGCACCACAAACACTAACAGAGCTAGCCTCTTATCCCTCGTCCCAATCCACCAAATGATAAATTTTGTGTGATGGCATTGGAAAATCATGGACACGTAGAAGCCTCTAGAATAAGAGAATGATGGATAGGAATTTAATACACATGAACAAAATCTTACAATTTAGGGAAAGAGAGAGATGTCAGTCAATGAGAAGGATTATCTGCTTGCCTCTAGACTGATCTCACAACATAATTATTTTTATTCTATGTTGAATTCAATGATTATGGTTATTTATGCACATGGTAGTCTTAAATTTTTTGACATTTGGATTGGATTCAAATATTGTAATGGATGTATTCTTAATGATGAATTTAATATCCTCTTGCTAGTGCTAGTAATGGTTGCTAATGTAGCTCCATTATGTTTACTAAAAACGCATGTTTATTGGAACTTGTGTTGTATCAATAAAAATTTTAAAAGCATTTAGTAGAAAATATTTCTAGGTATTTTCAATGTTCCTATATGCCATATATCTCTAGTTACTTCTGGGATCCCAGAAAAACCCCATCCCTGCCCAGCTTCCTCCCAATCCTCTCCGACCAATGGAACCACAATCTAATCTTAGAGAAATACTTCCATAAAACATATTCAACACATAATTTTTGCAAAGCCCTCTCATCTACTTACCTACTAGATGATAGATGGACTGCCAAATAAAAAAAAACTAGAACCATTGAATACACAAAAGCAAAACCCATTTCTCAAATCAAATATATAAAACCCCACATTGTTGATATGATTCAATCATCCATATCTCATCAATACCGTCACTAACTATCCACGGTATCCCTTGCATTATACATATGGATGATTTAATACATAATGCAAATAGCCAAACTCTGAGAAATTTAATATCTTTGTACTTACATGTTGATGGCTGGTGAATGTGCTCCCAATTACACCAAGTGCTTTGTCCTTTACGATTGCTCTAGGTTTTTTTCCCTCGAATGCTCTATAACTGTTGATTGCGATTAAACTAGAGTTACTAGGTTTGTCAATTTTGGTTCATCAGTCATGTGGTGGTATTTTTGTTTAATAATTATTTAAATCTTTCTTCACTATCCGACATTTCGTTTCATATTTTGTGGGGTCAAACTAATATGTTCAACAATGACAACATTTGGAAATTTTGATGAGTGGATAAATTCTAGGTTTTTAATGTTTGATAGATTTGTAGGATCCTCAAAATTAGGAAGGGGGATATTTATAAGTGTAAAATTTATTGTAAGAAAATATGAGAATATTTTCACACATTTATATATTATTTTAGAGTACATAAATTGATTTATTAAAGTCAATTCATTTATTTAGTTTACATGAGGTGTTTTATATATGTGTTTCCAAATTTTCCACTGCATAATTGATAAGGTAAGTGAGATATATAATTGATATAGTAAGCATAATAAAGTTGAGAGTTAGTTTTAAAGACGTTATACAAACTAGAGGATGTCATGAGATTTGTAGCAGGATGATATTTTATTTTAAAATATGTTTCTAAGTAAGCGATAAAATTGTAACTGGTATTAGGGTCTTCATTTCATGCATAGAATCAAGTTAAGTTAATTCTTGATAACATATGACCCTTAGTCTAATAGTTTCATTAAATATTAGATAAGGATATTGATTTTCTTAGGGATACTAATAGAGGCTAAAATTTCCATTTTTCCTTCTAGTGATATGAGGTTAAATTGTTGAGTTAGTTGACTACAACCAGATTTTCCATGGGTCATAAGACATATGCCTAAAAAGTGTGTCTATGGAAATATGGTAGGAGTGGAATATTTTATAAATGTTTTATAATTTTTCCATTGTATAGAGATTCATAAACCCCTTTAAGGGGCTCATTGAATAGATCTACCTAAACTTTAATGTAGATGAATTTAGAGATCCTCTTAAATAAGTCTCTAAATTTTAACACTATAGATGAATTCAAAGACCCCTTTGTCTCTAAATTTTAGCACTACAGATGGATTCAGAGACCCAGTGTTAAAATTTAGAGACAAATGGGTCTCTGAATCCATTTATAGTGCTAACATTAAGTGAAATTTAACACTTCAATGTCAAACTTATAATTTTCCATTTCTAGGGTGAATAAAAAATGACTATCATAAATTACTAATTCATATACTTGTTGTGCTTATTAGTTGGTAATATTTTTATTCTTTGACTATAGTAGCCATTTATGTAAAAAAATCTTTTATTTTGTCACTTATTATCTACTCATTTATTTTAGTACTAGACTAAACTAGTCATTTAAGTTAGTCAAGTTTAGTTGGGTCACTTATTATCTAGTTGCATAGTTTATCCTTAGACTAAATTAGTTCTTTAAATTGGTTTTTCTTAGTTGGGTGACATACAATTGCTCAAATTTAGTAGTAATTCACTTGAAATAATTGTGGTGACTAACTTTTTTAGTTGAGTAGTCACTAATATCTCATTTTGTACTAGTGAAAATGATGTTATTGTTCAACTCATCCATAGGATTTAGGAAGATCCCAACCCTCTTAAGTGGTATATATGGTCTCTAGATACATTGTAATATAGACGACACATTATTTTGATAAATAATTCTTCCTTAAATTAAAGAGATTGTAGGAATTTAATTCATTACCTATGGTGGGCCACTCTATATTTCTTAAAACATATGAAAAAACTGAGATAACTTTCTTTTGGAAAGGGATAAAAAATAACGTACATGATTTTATGGTCACATGGGACAATCAATAAAGAAACAGAGAGGATATAGTAAAGACACTATGTCCATTGAAATTGTTAATGATACTATCATCATTATGGATTTTATTGTGGGACTCCTAAGGGTGGCAAAAAAAATCAGTGATCATGGTGATAGTGAACTGTCTATCAAAATATGCTCATTTGGTGCCTTATCACATAATTTATGCCATACTTAGTGGCCCAAGTATTTATTGATTAGGTTTTAAATCTCATGATGTGCCCACTTCCCGTTATCTTAGATTAGGAACCTACATTCATTAGAACATTTTAGAAAAATATGTCTAAACTATAGGATAACCATCTAAAAATTAGTGCCACTAATCACCACCAAATAGAGCGTCAAACTAAAGTGGTCAACAAGTACATAGAAAGCTATTTGATATGATTCAACTCTTGAAAGCCACAACAATGGGAACAATGGTTTCTCCTCACTAAATAGTGGTACAATACCTTTTATCATGGAGCTATCAAAATGACCACATATGAAGTAGTTTATGGCCAAAAATCATTGTTAATCACTTCATATTTACCAAGTGATCATAAGGTTATGGTAGTGGATCACACATTACAAACTAGAGAATCCATTCTCCACATATTAAATTTCATTTTGATTATAAATCAAAGCAAAAGGAATAAGAAAACCAACATCACTTAGCATGGTCTCTTTCAACATGCTTTAGATGTTTCTTCAACATCAACCCTATAAATGAACATCAGTCAAACATACAACACTTTAGAAATTAGCATCCAGGTTTGAGGTCCCTCTAAAGTCATCCAATGCATTAGAAAAGTTACCTATGAAAATTTCATCTCACTCAAAGAATCATACTACATTTCATGTACATTGTCTAAAAAGTGACGTGGGATCAAAGTGCAAGTTGCAAACCAACCTACCATAAATTGATGAGGAAAAATCTAATTTGATCTAGTTGGTCAAAATATTAGATATTGGAGAGCATCAATTCTGTCAGTGCATGACAAATGAAGTATTGATCTAGTAGAAATAAATTCAACCTAAAGATGTAACATGGGAACAACCAATAGCCTACATCAATTTCCTCATCTTCATCCTTGATAAAAATAATTCTTTTGAAGCCAAGGGGAATTTTAGGGTCCCACACTAACGTTCGTACCTTAATATACAAAGTTAATTTTTCTATGTGACCATACCCTTCAAATAACATCCAATTGGATAGTAATGAATACTTATTGAATGTAATAAGGCTCTACTTTACAAGACTCACTAGGTACTTCATGCCCATTAGAGACATGATGAAAAGTAGTTAGGTTTTTTCTATGTAAAATATATTGATAGGTGTACAAGACAATTAAATGTTTGTCATCAGTTGTGTATTTCAAAATCTATGAATTGGAAGGTCACCCAACCTTAAGAGGCAAGTGAGTAATGCATTTTTCTTCACATTATCAACACAAGGGTATTTTTATAACCTCTTTCTTATTGTATCTTATTTATGGTTAATCTAAAATTGTATTCTCTATATACATGGTTGTGTTATAATTTTGAAGGGCTAAGGAATGCATCTATAACATGATAAAATAGAGTGTTCCATATCTTCAACAATATTTGTATCACAAATCATGTCCATTAGTGACATGATGAAAAGTAGTTAGGTTTTTTCTATGTCAAATATATTGCTAGGTGTACAAGACAATTAAATGTTTGTCATCAGTTATGTATTTCAAAATCTATGAATTGGAAGGTCACCCAACCTTAAGAGGCAAGTGAGTAATGCATTCTTCTTCTCATTATCAACACAAGGGTATTTTTATAACCTCCTTCTTATGTATCTTATTTATGGTTAATCTAAAATTGTATTATCTATATACATGGTTGTGTTATAATTTTGAAGGGCTAAGGAATGCATATACAACATGATAAAATAGAGTGTTGTGTATCTTCAACAATATTTGTATCACAAATTTAACCAATCTATTTATCCCACATTTATCGTAATTTATTTTTGGATTAGCCTAGGTACCACATTAAATGTGAAGGTGATGTCTGTTGACTTAAATTCATCAATATTTGTTTTATTTATTAAACTCATAATGTTTGAAAATAATTTTGGTAATTTAAATTAATACTGATAAAACCTTTGTCGTATTAAACTTCTTCCTATTAGGGTTGGTGTAAACTAATTCTTCCCTCTCAAGACAAACTAGTTGCAATGCATATCTATAAAACAACAATCTATTGACAAGGAGGAATTACTAGAGATACTTACATATCTTATTAGAATATGGTGTACAAATATGAAAGCCAAGAAACTGAATAATATCTCAAAATATATATCTTTTCTTTATGGAAATTACATAACTTAGAAAAATTCACATTTTTCTAAAATTGATCTATATATTTCTTTAAAGTATAATGCATTTATATTATAGATCTATTTTCCACTCCACTTTATTAAGAGGAACCATAGCTCAACTCCTTTAGTTGTTGCCCTATATGTACCCTTGTTGAACCTTGTATGTTCATACTTAGTTAGCTCATTGCTCAGACAATATTGTCATCTTGTATACCATCACTCCATGCTAGTGTACATTCTATCACCCATCCCTAAAATGTACACCACATGCCTTATTTCAAGGAGTTATGTAGTTCAACGTTTGTAAATATTAGCATTCCCAGGAGGATCAACTCGACCTTGGATGTCATCAGTTGGATTGGGATCAATAATTGAGGAATTTTCATTTCTCCTAGCCCTAAGTGTCCAAATACATCCTCTCACATCTAGGAATGACCTATATAATGAGACCCTTTAACCCCAAGGGATAAATTAGTTGGCTGATTTCCTATTGCTAAGTACCTTTCCTATAAGGAGGTCACGAGGTCAAATCTCCTCGATGCCCTTGGAGTTAGGCGTTACTAGTTTTCCGGTGAGTAGATCCCTTCAGGTTGATCTACCTGATTTTCCCTTGGATGTAACTACCACTCAGTGTTCGTGAACCATCCTTAAAAAAATGAGACCCTTTAAAGGGTGGAACCATCCTTAATTAGAATACCTTTTGATTCTATATAATTACCAGTAGAAATTCTTCTCATTCTTAATGAATGAGCCTAGTTTGTGAGTAACCCAAGGAAGGATAAGGAACAAGGGATTTGAGGAGAGCACTCTAGACCAAGAGATGTAATTATGATTTTGTATTAATAATTTAAATGGAATATCAATATGGTTTCCCTCACTACATGATGCATGTTCCTGACATCATAATGTGTTTATTGTGATTATATTATTTTTTAATCTTCCTATTACTAGAGTGGAGTGAAAAATATGGTTATAACATTTTTTTTGTATTAATGTGTCATTTTAATATCAAAATGCTAGAATTTTTTGAAACAAATTTATAAGATTGTAAATAATAATTTATTCTTATGCACCACTATATTTTGATATTTTTTATTGTTTATTTATATCTAAAAATTAATAAAGTCAACAAATCCCTAAAATAATGAGGTACACCATTAAGACAGTTCTTGAGGGTCTTAACATAACCAATTCTTTTGTTAGTGTGCAGGTATCCATCTACACTTATGCACAATATATTTTGTTTTCTAGATGGCTAGGCAATAAAATTTGCACCATATATAAAAGAACTTTTAATTTTATAAATATGATATATCTGAAAATGATTTTTTTTATAAATGAATGGAAATCAATATAACCTTTTATTTAAAAAACATATTTAAAATAGGCATACAAATCTCTTGAAATATGTATAGCCTTAATAGCAATGATTCTGTGGACAATATTTAAAGTCATGGTTAAAAATGAAGGTGATAATAAGGATTTGGTGAAACGGATATGCTTTTTCTCACAAAACCTAAACTACTAGGTTTGTCACTCGAAAACTAAAACTAGCAACAAAATTATCCAACTTGTAGAGGAAAAGAGGTAGTCTTGTAAAAAAAAAACAATTGACAAGAATGTGCACATGTTAAAAATACAAATTATCTTATTACATATATTCATAATCTTGAAAAATAATCCTTCACTTTCATCAACAAGACCTATTTTAGGATTTGTGTCTCAGAAGGAAGTGTTTGACAATATAACCATTTTTTCTCTCCTAGGCATAGTCCCATTAAGACTTTCTCTTTCTACAAAACCATACAATGGTGCCTAAAATGTTACTTAGAGGGAATTGTTCCTAGTTGGAGGCCCTTTTCACAATGCTTTAGGCCTTGAAGGACACTTTCCTATGTAATTACTTTATTTTTCTTTTCAATCGTGGTTTAGGGCCCTAGACCCATCATTGATGTTGAAACCCATTAATTGCAATAATATTCATGTCCCACTTAGAGGACTGATGTGTTTATATGAGGAATAAGTCAAGGCTCTTGAGACGAGGAAGATTTAATTGTTTCTCAAAGTACATGTTTTCCTTAAAATCTTAATGGCCTCCTATCCCATCCCTAATGTGGAAAATATCCAAGTGGAAATACACATACAACCATAATGTGAAGGGGTTTGTGTTGTGATTTAAAGTGTTGTTCACGGTGATTAATCTTGAGAAGTGAAATATATGGCCTAGTTCCAAAGCACTTTCCTCTTCTAATCATCATGCTAGAGGTATAGAAGACCATCATTTAGAACATAAGCCCCTTGTTCTCCTATAACCATGTTCAAACCTAGAATATATTTTTGAGTTCTCAAAACTTAATCATGACTTCTATAGCCCACTTAAATGTTAAATAACAATAGCCATGTCCTAATGAATGATTCATGGTGTAGGATTGAGAAGAAATCTCCATTAGGGCATGTGTTTCAATTTAAGAATTATAGTTGCACACCTTTAGTAGGATAGATATATTGTACAAGGGTGCCATGTGGTAATTCAAAGATGCATTCAACATTATAACCGTAGAATTTCTCTAGTTACTAGGCATTTGTCATGGTGATTAAACCTAAAAAATGTTATTTTACGGGAGAAGGCCCATTATTCTCCTCATGTAACCTTGGATAGGCCTCTAGAGACATCCTTCATGCATAAATATCTTAGTATTGTTGCTTAGAATATATATTTTAGTGATTATTAACTAATAGAGATTATATGTGGAGGCTTGAGGACTCATATATGGCACTTGATCTCAAGAGAAAAAATTTATGGGAAAAGGCTCTTGTTTCCCTCCCTTGGCTATGGTTACATTCTTAGATCCCATCCATGGTTCTTAATACCAAATAAAAAAACTCATTTTCAAATCATATGTCAAAGACTTCCTAGAGAGGACTTATGTCATGTCTTCTAGGTATTGTTCATGGCACTTGATATCAAGAAATATTAATATGTCTTAAGGGGATTATGTCTTCATAATATTATTTATGCTTTGATGCTTGATCATGATCCTTTTCAAAGCTCTAGATATTTAGAAACTTCACTAATATCTTAATACATAAATTTTATTCTTTGATGATAGTCAAGTGCCCATAAATTATCCATGCTCTTATGTGGTGGTTTAGGGACATCTTTACTACATCTAAGATAGAGAAGTTGATCAAGTGCTCAAAATTATCTTCAAAAATGAAAATTGTCAAAATGGTGTGGAACCTAAATGACTGCATAGTGCTCATCATCATGAATCTAGCACAACTTGTTTGATGTGAAACATACATTGTATGCTCCCACAAATATGATCTATTAATTTTGTCAAAGAGGTAAAAAAAGTTATGGCAGAGGAAATGAAATGGTAGACTCTTCAGCGAATGGGAAAGCTCGAAGTGGCAGGCTTCCATTGGCCCTACATTTTGTAGATCACAGAAGGAAGAGGTCTGCAGTTAAGAAAATCAACCCCCAACACTACTGGGTTGTGATTTGCAATATGATCAAAGGTGGATCGGCGGTAAAGAATCTGCCCAGGAGCGAAGCCAGAGTGAAACACAATAAGTCACAATTGTGCATCGCATGGATCATGTGTGTTTACATAATTGGCCCTAGTAGAGTCAGGTTGCGATTTTGATATCGCAATCGCATATCGCATAGCACAACAACCCATTATGGAGAATGACCCCTCCTCAAACCAATTGTGATTTGCGATGGATTTGTCGATGCCGATAGCTTATGACCATCATGTGGTGAAAGTTTTGTCAAGTTACTGCTTTTTGGAGCGAAATTGTAAAATCATGCTAGAAATGGTGAAATTTGTTGAGCGAATATTGGGAAAACTAGGAGAGGTCATAACTTCTTTAGTTTTCCACCAAATGGGATGCAAATTATCCAAGTGGATATCAGTGGCCACCCGCCTATTCCACTTGGACCCTCACCATTGTTTCTTTCAGTTTTTTAGTTTCCTTAATTGTCGCATAGTTTACTATTTTTGGGGGTTTTTCAGGTCCTGAACTTCCGGAGCCATTTTGGGGCCCTAAATGATGTTTTTTTTGGCAAAATAGCTACAACTATTGCAAAATCAATCATGTCGACAACTATATTCCTAAGAGAGATCTTTCCAACAAGGTATCATACACGTCAAACAAATATAATATGACCAAGTTACGACCTTGGGAAGTTGGCTACCCAACTACCCACAACAGGGCCCATAAACACTTGGTGTTACATCTCCTCGGGTTAAGGCTTTGGTTGTTCAGGGTTTTCTCTTATTGCTCAATAATAAAAAGGTAGTCAAGCCTCATTGTAACTCAATTCAAAGGCATGTAGCTACCACATCTCTTCTGAGAGATAAGCTACAATCACCCAACCTATCTTATTTCCATTATGTTTGTAAGCATAGTTCATTATTTTTCTATTAATGAAAGGTAGTGTTTTCCTACTTCATCTCTATGTTTACGACTATACCTATAAGTTGTAGCATTCCTATTTATGCTTGGATCAGTGGGATTAGAGCAGTCTGCTCTTTCTCTATTTTTCTTTTCATGTCCCCCACCAATTCAGGGTATAAGGAGTTAGGGCTCGATCTAGTTGAACCATTGCAGGATCATCCTCGCAATTCCCGACGACCTCCCATGGTAGAAGAAAAGAAAGATGAGGGGGTAGGACATTTTTTCAAAATGTTTCTCAAGGAAGCCCTCAAGCGACAAAGGGAAGCGATGATGGATACTTTTCCAAGATCCTTCGATAAATACCCATAGGCAATGCATCTTCATCCAACAAACACTCTGGAGGTGCTACTCCTTTTAAGGTACAAGTTAACTTCGATATTCCCATATGTTGGAAATAATATTGAGAGGGGGGGGGGGGGGGTTGTATCAGTATTAGTCAAGTCAATAATCTTTTTATTTTCATACTCAAATTCATATATGCTACTTCAGTGAAGGTAACGCATGTGTACACGCAACTGTGTTTAAGGCAACCGACATATATCAAGCAAACTTATGATTCAGTTAATTCATCATATGTCAATCTTTAATCAGTGCATCGGTACTTCATTAATCATATAAACAGTAACCATGTGCAGTAATATCATAAAAGACCATCACACATAAGAAACACACATCAACACCAAGATATAAGGTGGAAACCCAATGCAAGACAAAGTCCACTTGTTGCTGTCTTCTTTTTAATATAAGAAAAACCTGTTTACAATCTTGTACTAGTGCAAACTCATACCAGTATGTAGGCACCCACCTGTAAAGGATACAACCTTCTCTCATTCTCCAGCTACTACTAGAAGGGAGCTACAACCCCCTAGCTCTTGTACTAGCCGATATGTTTACTAGTACGTAGGTGCCGACCTATAGAAGGATACAACCTTTTTTCTTCCTTCAGGGACCACGTTTCATATATTTTAATACTAGATACTCCTAGAACACAATACCACAATCTGAAGGCCACATTTCATCCAATTTTCATACTGGACCCATCAACAACATTGAAACTCAAAATCAATCACCGCTGCAATACAACCATTGCATTAACCAATCATTGAAACTTAATCATCAATCTCTGAATCACCCACAACTGAATTACTAAAGGCCTATCATCAAAACATAGTTACCAGAACACATAGTAGAACCAAAAAATCTGCAACAACCAGTAGAACCAACTGCAAGTTCAGATATCATATTTCATAATGTATACACTACTCTGATGAGCCAAACCAGAGTGTATACATGCTTTTACCAAAGTGAACACGTGTATAGATATGCAAATACTAAATTAAAAACTCCACAATTATTTCACAATTCAGCCATACCTAGACCATAACATTTGCAGAATAAAACATGCGCCAGTATTCAGATCTAGACTATCCATGATCAAACCACATAATGATAATACATTCCAATACTTAAGCTCCCGATTCATCATCCATGATCACCCACATAGGTGCATCCTTAGTTCAAATCAAGGAAAGCATCACAAACCCATAACCTCAATACTGGATCTCACACTTGATTAGATATTCAATACTTGCACACCTTGGCTAAATGATGTTCTCCTCCTTTTATAGTTTTAGGCCTTTCTTATTACCATGGACAAAAACCACTTAGGACCAATACCTTGGACCAAATACCTAGGGTCAATACCTCGGACCAAATACCTTGAACCAATACCATGGATCAAAATTATGTGGACCAAATACCTTGTACCAAAAACTTAGTTTTCCAACATGTACACGCTTTCCCTTTTGTGAAAGTGTGTGTGTATGTTATATGCTCTTTTTGTTGTGTTAAACCGGGTGTATACACACATTTGTCAAGGTGAACCTGTGTATGCCTCTTTTTCTTAATTGTTTGTAGTCTGATCATTAATTCTTTACTATTGACCTGCTGCACTATGATCTATCATTTGAGTGAGTTTCCATCAAGGACAACACCTATATCATAATGTCAACAATCTCCCCCTTTGGACTTGATGGAAACAACAACACCAAGTCACTCTCCCCTTTTGACATCAATGGCAAAGGGTGGACCAAGATATTCTCCCATTTTTGGTATACATTATGTTGTCCATGCTCCCCCTAAGTATATGTTGAATTATTTGATTGAGCTCATAAGATGTACTAAACCATTCATGCTCCCCCCTAAGCACATGAAAGGTCTGTAAAAATATTTTTCAAAGGAATAACATGACTTTACAACTCAACTAAGTGAGTATGACCTTCCTATCACCAATGACTCATACTTACATCAATCTCCCAACCAATTGGGGATACACCACTTTTGACTCACGGGTTTTTAAAAGATATACATGACATTTATACCAAATACCTAAACACGATCATGATAGCCATCAATAGCTATCATACAATCTGCACCATAGGCATCTGTCATCAACATCAGCAACCTGTATATGTCCATGATTAGTTCCCAAAATATCATCAACCTGTGTCAAAGTACGCCTTCATATATCAACTCATCTTCTTGATCTCATCAAGATCAACTTGCCTCATTTCCTTAATAGAAAGAGCCTTATCATAACCTTCCATATATCAACTAATCATATGTCATATCTCCAAGTGGTGGCACACAATCATTCATATCATATCATATTTATGTGAAAACACCATAGACATCATTATCAAGAACTACATGATCTTTCCATAAGAACCTTCACTATATCATCACTAGGGAACATCAACCATGATAATCAGCATATGTGAGTATCAACCTATCATCATAAAGTAAGAACTCATCATCATTGATTAGGTACCAAAGACTTCTAAATATAATGCCAACGATGCTTTATTAGAAGCATAGCATGTTCTCCCCCTAAACCTGTTCCACTTGTTCACTATCAGAACTTATCATTGCATATGTCAGTAAGAAGTATCAAGGCATCATCATCAATCAGATATACATCAAGTTAACTTGTGAGGATAATGTCTTATGAGTATCAACACATTTCCACACATCATCGACAAATTGTAAGCATCATCAAATAAAGAAGATAATTGACTGAACCATATCAGACCCCTTTTCCTGAGTCTGTCCCACTGCTTTTCCTCAAACTAACATATATGCATCTGTGCAGCTTTGAAATTGCATATATATATGACTTGTGTTCATGAAATTTGCGTATGAGATTTAGAACACTAAAGTTTCACACTTTCAGCTCCCCCTGAGTCTGTTATGTCTGTACACTGTGTTATGTGACATCTTCCTGATTGTACTTCCTTCTTTTTCCATACCTTCGAGTGTGATGATGTTTTCTCCTTTTGGTATAGTGCCCGAACTTTTCTTCTACATTCCTTTGCTATATTTTCAAATTTCTTACATGCATAACATCTTATATATTTCATATTCCTTCTTTGGCAGTTAATGGCTTTGTGACCAAACATCTTGCATGAAAAACAATATCCCTTAAAGTACCTAGAAGCTAATGATATTTCTGTGTGACAGCCTTGAACCATTCTACTTCTACATGTCACTGAAACATGTCAAAAGTTGTGACATATAAAACATTCAACATTATTCATTTGAGTAAACAACCGACTATCACTTCCATAGTTAGGAGTAAAAGATTTTCTTTGAAGAATTTCTTTCCTTGGTTGTTGATGGGGTTGACCTCTCATCTCCTTGTTGAGCATTTCAAATTTTGTATTAGATTTCCTTGTCTGACCCTGTGAGCTAGATTCATCTTCAACAAATTCAAATCGTAACAGTTTATCATTTTCTTCTAATTACCTTTTAAGATATTTATCTCAACTTGATGTTGTTCTTCCTTTTCAAAATATTTCTTCTTCAATATTTCTTCAGCCTTTCTTCCTTCTTCCACTTGTTTCCTTAATTTGAGAATCTCATTTTCTTGTTCTTCATCTGCTTGAGGTAATTCTTCATTCTGCTTATTTTCAAGATCTTCTTTCAGAGAGAGGATCTTAACTTCAAGACTTACATGGTAACTGGATCTATCTTTGAGTCTCTGGATTGTTATGCTTTGATCATTTATTTCATTTCTTAATGATATCACTTCGTCCTATAGCTACTTCCTTACTTTGTTTTCTTCCTCTAGCTGAGCTTTTAATCTAGTAAGTTCTTCTTTGAAGGCACACACCCTTTTGTTAAATAGATCTTGTTGATCTATGATTTTATCTAATGCTTCATTTGATTGTTCATCTTCAATTTGAGGTGATTCAGAATCTGAATCTTTTCTTCCACCTAATGGCAAATTGTCTCTCCTGTTGTCATTGTTCCTTTGATTTGTGTTCTTCATCTAAGGTGCTTTCTTCTTTAGCTTCTTTCCCATTGTTTCTATAGATCTCCTTTAAGCGATCAAGCTTCTACCAAAGGACCTGCTACGATACCAATTGCCAGAAATAATACTTGGGGGGGGGGGGGGCCGCGCGGTGAATCAGTATTTTTCAAATCAATAATCCTTTTCTTTTCATACTCAAATTCATATACGTTACTTCAGTGAAGGTAACTCGCATGTACATGCAGCTGCGTTTAAGGCAACCAACATATATCAAGCAAACTTATGATTCAATTAATCCATCATATGTTGATCTTTAATCAGTGCATCGGTACTTCATTAACCATATAAACAGTAACCATGTGGAGTAATATCATAACAAACCATCGCACATAAGAAACACACATCAACACCAAGATATAAGGTGGAAACCCAATGCAGGACAAAAACCACCTGTTGTTGTCTTCTTTTTAATATAAGAAAAATATGTTTACAATCTTGTACTGGTGCAGACTCATATCAGTATGTAGGCACCCACCTACAGAAGGCTACAACCTTCTCTCATTCTCCAGCTACTACTGGAAGGGAGCTACAACCCCCTAGCTCTTGTACTAGCCAATATGTTTACTAGTACGTAGGTGCAAACCTACAGAAGGCTACAACCTCATTTCTTCCTCCAAGGACCACGTTTCATAAATTTTCATACTGGATACTCCTGGAACACAATACCACAATATGAAGGCCGCGTCTCATCCAATTTTCATACTAGACCCATCAAAAACATTGAAGCTCAAAATCAATCACCACTGCAATACAACCATTGCATTAACCAATCATTGAAACTTAATCATCAATCTCTGAATCAACCACAACTAAATTACTGAATGCATGTCATCAAAACACAATTACCAAAACACAAAGTAGAACCTAGAACTCTGCCACAACCAGTAGAAGAAACTTCAAATTCAGATATCATATTTCATAATGTATATGCTACTCTTATTAGCCGAATCAGCGTGTATATGCGCTTTTACCAAAGCAAACCCGTGTACAGATCTGCAAATACTAAATTAAAAACTTCACAGCTATTTTAGAATTCAGTCATACCCAGATCATAACATTTGCAGAATAAAACATGAGTCAATATTCAGATCTAGACTATCCACAATCAAACCACATAATGATAATACATTCCAATACTTAAGATCCTGATACATCATCCATCATCATCCACATAGGTGCATCCTTAGTTCAGATCAAGTAAAGCATCACAAACCCATAACCTCCATATTGAATCTCACACTTCATCAGATATTCAATACTTGCACACCTTGGCCTAATGATCTTCTCCTCCTTTTATAGTTTTAGACCTTTCTCAATACCATGGACCAAAACTACTTAGGACCAACACCTTGGACTAAATACCTAGGGTCAATACCTTGGACCAATACCATGGATCAAAATATCATGGACGAAATACCTCAGACCAAAAACTTAGTTTTCCAACATGTATGCGCTTTCCCTCTTGTGAAAGTGCGTGTGTACGTTATACGCTCTTTTTGTTTTGTTAAACCATGTGTACACGCACATTTGTCAAGGTGAACCTGCACATACCTCTTTTTCTTCATTCTTTTAGTCTGATCATTAATTCTTTGCTATTGACCTGTTGCACTATGATTTGTCATCTGAGTGAGTTGCCATTAAGGAAAAGAGTTGTATCATAATGACAACACCATATTTGAAGGTTCAATAGATGGAGACATTGTAGATAAATGGTAAAATCTGTTGGAAGGATATTTTTCAGTTCATGACTTTTCCAATTAGGAAAAGATTACTTTTGCACTTCTCAAAGCTGCCCCAAACATCAAGGGTTGGTCGAAAACCTACTGTGAACAAAACGACGAGAGTGAACCCTCGCTGCTTTCAGCCGCACTAGCTTGGAATTATTTCCAAGATGACATCAAGGAACAGTATTACCGTGTTGAGAGCTATGAAGATAAATGCATAGAGTGGACCATGCTACTGCAGGGAAGGGACCAAGATGTGCTAGAGTTCACAAATAATTTCCATACCCTTTACACGAAGCTGGGTATCAAGGATACTGAGCTGCATTTGGTGCTCAAGTACCACAAATTTCTACACAAGTACATCCAGGACGAGACAGAGTTCTTGGACATCTCCTCACTTGGCACAGCGTATTTGTATGCTATAAAGATTGAGTAGAAGTTTAAATAGAAGAAGCAAGACTTTGGATCTGCAAATCCAAAGCAAGGAAAAGGTGCCCCAAAACCATGAAACAAAGGACCAAGCAAGGTGAGGCTACCGAGGAAAACCCACCGAAGCCACAAGAAAAGAACTACACCATGTAGACGAAGAAGGCCATGAGAAAATGGTGTGAATTCCATAAGAGCTCCACTCACAATACAAGTGAGGGTTAAGCCAAGAAGTCACTGGTGGCCAAGCTGAAGGCTTCCGAATTAGATGTAGGTTCTAACTCTAAATTTGAACCTGATAAGGGAACTGACAAAAGGAAGAAAATCATTGATGTGGAGCCCAGTGTCACCATGGCCATGACAAAGATCTAGAAAATTAGGCCTGAAGATCCATAGGAGAGGGAATGCCTCTTCCACTCACAGATGTGGGTGAAAGCTTCTCCACTGCAATTCATTGTCGACAACGGGAGACAAAAGAACCTGATTTTAGCAAAGTCCATGAAGCGGCTAGGCCTAACGACTACAACACATCTACAACCATACACCATCAGGTGGCTTCACCAAGGACGAGATCTTCGCGCCGTCCAGCAGTGCCACCTTTAATACATCATTAAGCCTTTCATGGATGAGGTACTATGTGACCTTGCTCCTCTTGAAGTTTCTGATGTATTGTTCGGACAACCATACTTGCAGTAGCGACATGTTGTATATGAGTCTAGACCTCGTTCTGTGATTATTACTTTGGCTAATAAGTTGTATAGGATACCAGAGGTAGCCCCGCCTACTGTCATCTCTTTGATCACTACAAAGCAATGTAGTAAGATCATTTCCTAGACCAGGAAATTTGTTTTTCTTATGATTCGCAGCTAAGGCAAGAAGAAGGTTTTGGCCACGGCTTCGATGGAGGGATCCTCTACACAACAACAACAAATGGAAAAGGTTATGGAGGAGTATAGGGATATTTTTGCCTCATCCACATGGGTACCTATGCATTGTTAGGTCAAGCACTCCATCGATATGACCCCAGGCGTGTCACTGCCCAATAGAATGATGTATCGATGCTCTGTTATGGAGAATAATGAGATAAAGAGGTAGATTTGAGAACTACTGCAAAAAGGGCACATCAGGCCAAGATCATCACCCTGTGGTAGCCCAATTATATTCGTGCAGAAGAAGGATGGGACCTGAAGGCTCTATATTTACTATTAGGAATTGAACAAGATCACTGTCCAGAATAGGTACCCAATCCCCTGAATTGATGACCTTCTGGACCAGCTCAAGGGGGAAAATATTTCAGCAAGACTGACTTGAAGTCAGGTTATCACCAGGTGCCTATTGAACCCTCCGATGTGTGGAAGACTTCCTTCAAATCCTAGAAGGGCCTTTTCGAATGGTTGGTCATGTCATTTGATTTGACTAATGCCCTTGCAACCTTCATGATATTGATGGAAGACATATTGCAACCCTTCACCAATGCATTCGGCGTGGTGTATTTATATGACATCTCGATCTTCAGCCAGAGTTCAGAAGAGCACCTCCACCATATTCAGCAAGTCCTTCAAACCCTTTGAGAACATAATCTATGTGCTAAATTGGAGAAATACACCTTTAGCCTGAACCGGGTTCAATATCTGGAGTACAACATTGATGAGCAGGGTCTACATGTGGACGCATCCAAGATATAATTCATTCAGGATTGGCCAGCCCCAACCACTCTAACAGAGCTCCATAGTTTTTTGGATTTTGCCAATTTCTATCGTAGGTTTGTGTTGGGGTTCACTTACATCAGTTGGCCTTTAAGTCAAGTCACCAAGGGTGGAGCGAAAGAAAACTTCTTTTGGTTGGAAATCCAACAACGAGTATTCTTTGAGTTGAAGAATCGCCTCTGTTCTCCACTAGTTCTCACATTACCAGACCTACAACAACCATTTCAGATTGAGACAAATGCCTCCAACTATGCTATTGGGAGGTTCTTACTCAGCATGGTCATCGAGTGGCTTTCCACAGTGATACACTTTCAGACACAATCTGAAATTACCCAACTTACGACAAAGAGATGTATTCCATTGTGCAAGCCTATCGTCAATCTAAGAGTTACATTATGGGGAAGGAAACGGTCATCCACACAGATGACCAGCTTCTACAGTTCACATAGACACAAGGGAAGTTGCATAATGATCGTCATCAGAAATGATCCACCTATCTGCGACAATTCTATTTGAACGTTAAGTATAAGAAGGGCAACACCAATAATGTTGTTGATTGCCTCAACTAACCACCAGTCATGACACTAATCATTGTTCTCAACTCCTATGGGCATGAGACATCGGGGAAGCCCCACCTTTATAAGAGCAATCTAGAATTCGGCATCATATACTGGACACTCCTGGAAGGGAAGCAAGTTCCAAATTTTCACCTTCAGGATGCACTATTATGCCACTTAAGACACATCTGTGTTCCTTCAAGTGAGCGTGCCATGATTCTTTGGTAGGCACACTACAATAGGTTTGCTAGACATTTTGGAGTAGAGAAAATAGTGGTGATATTACAGAAGTATTTTTATTGGCCAAAACTTCATCAGGATGTTGGGAAGTACATTAGATCCTATATTGCCTACGCCATTGCCAAACCAACCATCAAGAAACAATGCATGTATGCTCCTCTACCTAATCCTCGTCGACCTTGGGAATCTATTCCATGGCTTATATGTCGAACCTTCCTTCTACTAAGAATGACAATGGTTTCATTTTCGTGGTCATCGGTAGATTCTCTAAGATGACCATCATGTCAGCCTGCAATAAGAGTATCACAGCAGAGGCCACTACTAAGCTCTTTTTTGAGTGAGTGTGGGTACACTTTGGGGTCCCATAGTCCATTATAGATCGAGACAACATATTCTTAAGTGAATTTTCTTCAAGTCTATAGTCGATGCTAGATATAAAACTAACTAATTCCATGGCTTTCCATCCCCAAAGTAATGGCCAAATAGAGCTTGTCAGCATGATGATCCTAGACATTCTGTTCATGTACAACTCAAAGAATCCATGCACATGGGATGAAAGTCTCCCCTATGTCCAACACAGCTACAACAGATCTCTCCATAGCTCAATAGGCCACAACACCTTTCAGGTAGGGCCAAGATTTCAGGCATTATGCCCAATTGATGTGGTCATACCATTTGCAGCCACTCAGGTAGATTCGGCTCACATTCAATGCAAAGTTGAAAGGGCTAACAACTCCATTGAGTGCATTCAACACATCCACCAATGGGTACATGATATATTGGATAGATTTAATTCTAATTACAAGCAACACCATGATCAACATCGAGTGTCACACAAGTTCCAAGTGTGTGACAAAGTTTGGCTACATTTACAAAAGGAGTTCCTTGCTAGACCCCACCGCAAGCTTCACCTACTCTGATATGGGCCATACACCATCACTAAGGTCATTGGTGACAATGCCTTTAAGCTCAACATCCCACTATTCCTTGGTTTGCACCTAGTGTTCAATGTAGATCGCCTTTGGCCATACTTTCAACCATTGTTGGACACATCTGGCATTGCAGAACAACACACACCAATAGAGCTCAACCCAGACTACATGGAGAAAACCACAACTGATCAGATAGTAAACACATAGATCAAGAACACTTGGCAACAGAGGATACAATTATATTGAGTTTTCAAAAGCAGGCCAAGTCCTTCACCAAGGCAAATGGCTCACTAGGGAGCAAGTTCAACAAAAGTTTCTTCATCTCATGGAGGAAATCAACACAATGGGGACCACTGATTCCTAAGGGGAAAGGACTGATCCAAGTGGATATTGGTGGCCACCTGTCTATTCCACTTGGACCCTCACCATTTTTTCTTTCAGTCTTTTATTTTCCTTGATTGTAGCACAATTAACTATTTTTTGCAATTTTTCGGGTCCTAAATTTCTTGACGTTTTTTGGCAAAATTCCTTATACTGATTGCTACATAAATCACATTGATGGTTGTAATCCTTGTAGAGCTTTTTCCAACAAGGTATCATAAACATCCAATAGAGATAATATGACCAAGTTATGACCCCGAGAAATTTGCTGCTCAACTAACCCCAATGGGGCCCATAAATTCTTGGGGTTACATCTCCTCGGGTTGGAGTTTGGATTTTTAGGGTTTTATCTTATTTTTTAGTAATAAAAAGTCCCTTGAGCCTCATTGTAACTCAATTCATAGGCATGTAACTACAACATCTCTTCTCAGAGACAAGCTACCATTGCTCCAAATATCTTATTTCCATTCTGTTTGTAAGCATACTTCATTATTTTTCTATTAATGAAAGGAAGTGCTTTTCTACTGCATCTATGTGTTTATGATTATATATGTAAGTTGTAGCATTGTTGTTTAATTTTGGATCAGAAAAAAGAGGCTAGATGGCCATTTTTGGATATTCAGGACTCATTGGAGTAGGTTTTAGAAGCATTTGAGCATTATAAACACATTTTTTTACACTTTTGAGCATAATAGAGAGGGACGAGCTACTGGAAGCTTGACCAAGCAGACATGGCCTAGGATGGGTGAAATACTTTATCATGTTCCTGTTGTAATGTTTTTTTGATGATATTCTGTACATGTTTATGCTATTGTTCAAACTCTTATTTATGTTAAATTTCTCATAAAATTAACATAAAAACTCATCATTTCACTTGAAAATTTTCATGAATCCTTAAGCACAATGAAATCATTTTGTTTCTAATTTGAGGAGGATCTTAGCACAACAATTTAATATTCTAAATTAGATCATTTTTTTGGTATTAGAGCTCTAGGTTTTCTTTGTGAAAGAAGGATTTGACCGTTTGCAAGTTTATGTCATGCTTACAAGGTTAAAACTCAAAAGAGGAGAAGGGTCGTTGGTTGGAAGGCTTGAAGTTGGGTCAAGGGGAAGGAGAAAAAGGTTTCCACAATCTCCAAGACCAATTTTACCTCAAGTTGCAGTTCATACTCTAGAGATCATGTCTCATGAAGGAGAACCTACAAACATGACAAAAGATGAGAAGACTTTCAGAAAGGCTTTCTTTGATATGACATAGATGATAAAGGTCCTCTATGAAGAGAGGAATTCTTCTCCATCTTCTTCTTCACAAACATATTCACCCTCTTCCACTAACACAACGCTTACTCATACTCATCATCATACTTCAAAAGGAACTGGTAAATCTCCTTTTTAAAAACTTGATGTTAAATTTGAGCTACCCATGTATAATGGTGATGTGAATGTAGAGAAGCTTGATAATTGGATTCATCAGTTGGAGGTCTATTGAAAGATTCAAAACCTTCAAGACGATGACATAAAGATTTAGTTAGCTTCCTTGAGAATGGATGGTGCAGCACTAGTATGGCGGGAATCAAAGACCCTAGAGAAGATTAAAAAACACAGTAAGATCTCAGTTTATTGGAATGATTTCATTATTGTAATAAAAATACAACTCTGCCCTCTATCTTATATGCAGAAATCCATCATGAAGTGGTAGAACTTTAGACAGTTTAAAGGTCAAAATGTGCAAGATTACAGCCAAGAATTCAGAAAAAGGTCTTTGATGTTAGGTGTATATTTGCAATCATAGGACACATTGCTAAAGTACATAGGGGGTTTACATAGTTACCTTACGCATACTATCTTAATGTTTAATCCCAATAATATATATGATGTGTGTGTGCAAGGCACTCATCATGAGGTAAGAGGGAAAAACACCCCAGAAGAAGGTATTAAAAATCCATTTAAGAGTAAAGGAAAGGAAAAGGATTTCAAATCAAAGGAAAATAAAAATGAGCCTATAAAAAAAGGAGAGAAAGTTACATGAAAACATTGTTCTAGGGAGGGTCATGATGAAGCTCATTTTTGGAAGATTCATCCCAAAAAGAGACCAAAAGGAAACAATACCAAGGGAAAACAAAGTATAACTACAACCACTCAAAAGGATTTGGGATATGATTCAGGTGATGAAACTAAAATTACAACCATGGGTATAAAAGGAAAATAATTTATTTCTAGCACTAGTATACCAAATTGTCACACTAGCACTCCAAATGAAGAAGCAATGATTGAATTATTTTATGTGAGGGTAATCTCAAAACATACAAAAATCAACACACGTTTTCATAGTGGGTCTCAAGCTAATTTGATATCTGATGACTTAGTCAAGAAACTTAATCTTGAAACCATTTTACAGCCCAAGCCATATCCATTAGGTTGGATATGCAAGGACACAAACTTAGAGGTTACAAGAAAATGTATTCTTCGGTTTGCAATCATAGAAAAATTCACTGACAAAGTTGAATTAGATGTTGTACCACTTGATATATCAAGAATTGTTTTGGGTAGTCCTTACCTTTATGATAGAAAAGAAATCTTCTATCGTCATGAAAACAAGTACCACTTGTTCAAGGATGGTACAGAGTATATTGTGCGAGCTCATTGCAAGAAACTAAATCTTTCATTAGTTAATGGAGGGAAAATGAAAAGACAAGTGAATTCAAGCAAGAATATAGTGCTTCTTATGATAAAACCCAATGTTGATATTGATTATGGACCATTTGATGGTTGTAATTCAAAATTGAAAACTAATTTGGTTGATGTAGTTAACCATGATGATGATGTGTTTTAGAAAGAAAAATGATTTCCTTCCAAGAGGAGATTCTAATATGAAATACCATTGCAACAAAAGTTTCTTCTTCCTAACATTGACATGCATAGTATGTTAAGGATGGAAAGTACAGAAATAACAAAACAAATCCAACGATTTTTGAATAAAAGGATCATTCGACATTCTCCTTTAACATGTGGTGCACCCCTTGTTTATATGCCTAAGAAAAATGGTAAGCATTTCATTGAATGGGATTCAAGAAATGGTTTTCATCAAAGTAGATTTGTTGAAGGAGACATATGGAAGATGACATTCAAAACCAAGAAAGGTTGTTTTGAATGGATCATTATGATTTTTGGTCTTTTCCATGCTCCTACTACTTTCATGCATATGAAGTGAGATATATTGCAGCCATTTCTAGACATTATAGTCTACTTGGATGACATTTTCATTTTTAGAAAAAATCATTATGAACATGTCATGTGTGAGAAATAAATACATGATGTCTTATGTCAAAGAACATTTGTTATTGAAGATGTCAAAGTATATGTTGGATAAAATTTCTTTGATGTACTTGGGCCATGATATTGGAGAAGATGAGCTGAAGTTATAATTCTCCAAGATTGATGCCATTATGGATTGGTCAATGCTCAAGATATTCATTTGGATAAGAGGTTTTTTGGGAGAAGATCAATGTTGGAGGAAATATTTTGCTAATTTTTCTTCTATTGTAACTCATTTGCATTCTTTGGAATTTGTGCAAAAGGTCTTCCAGTGGGGAGGCAAACAACAAGAGGTATTTGATTCTTTAAGACAAAAGATAAGTTCAACATTTATACTTGTTCTTCTAAACTTGAAAAATTCATTTGAGTTTTAGGTTGATGTATGTGACTATCCCATGGGCGCAGTATTTATGCAATATGGTAAGCCCATTTCATTTAATGCAGAAATTTTGAATGGTGCAGTGTTTAAGTTGCAGCAATAAGGGAACTTTCATTCAATGGGTTTTCTTCAACCATTCCACTTCGTCAAAAGGTATAAGAAAGGTATAAGTGACAAGTTTGTTGATGTACCTTCTAGGCTTATAATTTTTATAATTACTATCCTCAAGAATAATTTTGTTTTATATGAAAGTTATGTTCAACAAAATACATACTTTCAACATGTATATTCAAGCTTGAGTCAAAGAAATCAAGTAGAGGAATTTGACTACCATTTGCATCATAATGGATTCTATCATCTTGGTAAGAAGGATGTTGCTACTGATAGTAACATGGACAAAGCCAAATGATTATAGGTTGGAAATGTGAGGGAAATGTACCCTCACATTCTGAACAACTAAAAAGTGATAAATTGGAGTCCAAAGGGCTTCCAGTGGGTAGGAGTGATCAAGTGCTCAAAATTGTGTTCAAAAATAAAAAAAAAAATTCATAATAGTTTGGAACCTAAATGACTGCCTAGTGCTCATCATCCTCAATCTGGCACAACTCTTTTCACACAAAACATACATTGTATGCTCCCAGAAACATGATCTCTTCACTTTGTCAAATAGGTAAAAAAATATGGCAGAGGAAATAACATTGCATAGTCTTCACCGAATGGGAAAGCACCAAGTGGCACGCTGCCATTGGCCCTGAATTTTGTATATCGCAATAGGAAGAGGTATACGGTTAAGGAAATCAGCGGCCAACACTATCATGTTGCGACTTTTGATATCATAATCAGAGATCAAAGGCGGGTTGGTAATAAATAATCAGCCCCAGAGGGAAGCCAGAATGCGATGCAATAAAATGCAATCGCACATCACATGGATCAAGTGCATTTACCTAATCAACCCCAGCAAAGTCATGTTGTGATTTCAATATCGCAATCAAATATTGCACAACACAACGACCCATTATGGAGAATCACCACTCCTCCTGTCGACTGCAATTTGTGATGGATTTGTCGGTGTCGATAGTTTATGACCACCGCATGGTGAATTTTTTTCTGAGTTACATTTTTTGGAACGAAATTGTAGGATCATGTCAAAAATGGTGCAATTTGTGGAGAAAATATTTGGAAAACTAGGATAGGTCATAACTTCTTGATTTGTCCACCAAATGGGATGCAAAAAGAGGCTATATGTCCATTTTTGGATATATGGAACTCATTGGAGTAGGTTTCAGAAGAATCTGAGCATTACAAACACATAGTTTTACACTTTTGAGCATAATAGAGAAGCCCAAGCCATTGGAAGCTGGACGAAGGAGATGTAGCACCGGAGGGGTGAACTCCTTTATCATGTTCCTCTTGTAATGTGTTTTTCATGATGTTCTGTACATGTTTATGTTGTTGTTCAGTCTCTTATTTATGTTGAATTTCTCATAAAATTAACATAAAAACTCATCATTTCACTTGCAAAACTTCATGAATCCTTAAGCACAATGAAAGGAGATTGTGTCTAATCTGAGGATTTTAGCACAACAATCTACTATTCTAAATCAGATGAAAAGTTATATTTAGGGTTTAAGGATGTTGTTTCCCTACTGTTGTGTTGTACAACAACCCCCCATTTCATAAAATTTTACCTTCAAACTATAATATGAAATGGGTCCCTTTCAGATTTATGAATAAAATTGGTATCAACTTATCATTCCACAAAAGGTCCAATAAGAAACAAAACATTATAAACCTTTTGAGTCAACATATAATCGGTCTTATAATAATAAATGAATAATTCTTTATTATTGCAATAAAGTGATCGTAAGATCGCATATCGCAAAAACAAAGGATGCATAATAAAAGGACCCATTTATTTGCCCCGATGTGACAAGAGCAAATAACTATCAGATATCGGGAAGGTAAGTGATTGTAACAAAAGGCCCCCTCTCTTTTCTCCGATGCGATATCGCTATCGGCGATCAGGGAATATAACATGCATGCAACAAAAGGCCCTCTTCTAAAAAACTCCCGATGCGAATTAGCTTTATCGCTATCGGAAATCGGGGATTTCACAATGACACAAATGAAACTACTCAAGCATTACATTGATTGCCGATTGCGATAAAGCTAAGTGCGAATTTCAAAAAGGATTGTAAAGGCTTGAGTATATTATGTTAAATTATTATTAAAAGCCTTTCTATTCGCGATAGTGATTCACTTGCGATCAACTGCCAAAAAAATCAAAGCGACGCTTAAATGAATTATTCGACGAATAAACGATATGATGAGCATTTAAATGATTGACAGGTTTAAATCGCCAATTAATGGAGCAGTTATGCCAAAATATCTTTAGAGATTGTATCCGCGGTAGTATTATTTTAATCCTCCATTATTCATTAATTGATATAACTCTTTCATACTTCGTTTGCACCACCTATTCTCTACATTATGTTCATTTTATCTCTTGCGCAGCGCTCCTCTGAAGTAGCAAATTTAGGCCAAATGGGGAAGAAATCTAAATTGGAACAACTTCAGCTTCCGCAGTAACAAGACAATATATCGCCGATCTGGGACCAAGTAAAAAAGGATTAATCTCAGACACTACATGTCTTAGTCTCGGTAATACTAGTTGGCAGAGCATCTATAATCTGGTTGAATCCGAAGAGCCTCAAGAAGTATTAGTACAAGCTACAACAGGTTCGAACCGAAAGTCCGAGGCTACCCTAAAGGATTTAGCCAATTCTTGCTTACATCGGATAGCGGCTCAAGAGAAAATTCTTCCATACACAGATGTAGTAAGGTGGGCAGTTGAGGAAATCCCAATTACAAATAGAACATTTTGTACAGTCGACGGGGGAGTCTTTGGTTCATTTCAACCCAATGATTTGAGACAAATGTACCATTTTCCTGAACCAAAGAAGAAGTATAACAAAGCATTTCTAGAGAAGTTCAGAGATGAAAATGAAACTGAATCAGCACCTATATGGGAATGGAGACCGAACCCCGCAAAACACAAGCATGACCCCTCGGGTAAGTACTTTGTCGATTCCTTATGTTCTCCTTATTGTTACGATGGAGCCATGATGTGTAGGATTTGGGGGTTGCATGATTCCTCAAAATTCTTAATAGAGACGATACCTTTAATGGAGGCAGCAGTCAATAGTGAAATAATGGATTGGGGAAATATATTATCTGATAAGTTAGCAACTGTTATTCTTCAGTTCATAAACAAAACTCGCGTTAGTGATAGGTTTATTCTTCCATTTCATTATAGTGCCTACATCTTAGATACTCGTTGTTTTAACTCCGAATTTACTGTGTTGGGGTTGAGATGGACTCCACAGGACCCCATGTCGATTCATACCTATCACCAGAAGTTGTGGAAATCCCATTATAAAGACCACCTATATCAAGTTTGCAATGGATTTATGTTGCCCATTTATTATGCAATTTTTGACAAACCTGCTCCTAAGATTTCCTCACCAGCAGAGATTGACTTGACAGCCTTAGGAAATTGGTTTAGAGAAGATAAATTTACATATATAAGAGTTTTCGGCAGCCATGCTAGGCCTCATGCTCTCCCCTTGTACGTACCCGACAAACTATTGGCTAGAGAGATAGCATATCAACTTACGTCCGCGGGAGCGACCAAGACTCTGAGGAATTCAAAGAAGCAAGTTTGGCCTCCTTTTCCTCTAAGGTGTGGTGTTTACACTCTGCATGACTATAAGCATGCAGAGAAAGAAGAAGAAAAGCTAAATATACTGAATCTCGCCATTCTTCCTAATAGACGATTTGATCCAAACAAAGTCGTCTATAATGTACTAAAACAGGCAAAACTCACTAAGTTTGAACATAAAGAAGACAAGTTTGATGACCTATTTTCTTCATCGGAGTCATTATTTCAGGTTCAAACACTAGCAAAAATGAGATATCACGACGACGCGTTAGTGGAATTTAACAAACTTAGAGAGCAAAGGTTGCAAACTCTGCCTCTATATTTACTAGCTACTACCCCGATGACACAATCAAGTGAGCCTGAACAATGACTTATCAACGAACCTCTTGCTACATCAGACATTTTTGAAGAAGTCCAAAGAAAAGAGCAGGAGGAACTCCAGAGGAAAGAACAGGAAGAAGTACAGAGGAAAGAACAAGAGGAAGCACGAAGGAAAGAACAAGAGAAAATACATCAGGAGGAATAGAAAAATGAGCAGGATAAGAGCAGCAAGGATGTGAATGTCGATACCTAGATTGACCCGAGATTGCTCCAATAATGGCAGCAATTCGAATCAATCATAAGCAATATGGAAAGCTCAAAATATGCTGATACATCCAAAGCGACAGATACACAGGATACATCATCAAAAAAGGTTCCAAGTGAAGGAACCAGTGGCCTACCCCCTAGTACAGACTTAGAAATAATTCTGAAAGATCCTTCGAATCAAATCATTTTGCAGGTGGAGGATATACCTCCACTGGATGTCTTTTACAGCCCAAAACACAGGGCCGTAGTAAAGAGACAACGGAAAAGGAGAAGTATTGATAAACCTTCCCTGTTCCACCAACAAACAGAGACAGCCAACGTAGTTTGGAAGGAGGAGTTCAATCCTTCCGATGACCTAACAAAGTTGTCCTAGTATGCCAGAGCCTATTCGGCGGCCACCATGGACAAGGCATCGGAAGTGAGTAATTTGCTAAAAGAAAAGGACCAGGCAATCATTTTGTTACAAGCACAGCTATCGGAGGCACAACAGAAAGCAGAATAATTAGAATAGCAATTGTCAACTCAGCAACAGTTAAATAATCAACTGAACAAGCAGCTACTTGAAGAGAAACAGATGGTAGATTCAAGCGTGATTCAAAGGCAGAAAGAATTATCGGAAGCATTGGCAAAATTGAAGACGATGAATGAACTAATGGTAAAGACAAAAGATGAGAAAATTTCTCAATTATCACTTCAAATAGAGAAGTTCAAGAGTCTTCCGTAGCCTGCTGATTTCATAGTAGAAGCACTACAGATTAATAAGGCACTGGTAACACAAATAAGACTATTGTGTCATAAAATTTCTCAAGTTGAACCCCTGTGTGACATAAAAGTATCAATAATAGATAAATCAGTCGATGCTAGATAGGACTTAGAGTAGGCCAATGAGACCTTAACATATTTTCTTACTTGGCAGGACACTAGTGAGGGACAGGCAGCAAGTTTGCCTAAAATCCTAGATTCACATAAAGAAATTCTATTCATGGATTGGGAGTCCCAATTGATGAACGCTGAGAGAGCAGTTTCTAGATGCAAATTATCCACAAGTAATTTGATGAATTAACTAACAATACTCTCTATTTACCTAATATGATCTCTCAATGTACACCAGTAAATTACTATCAGCTAAAACATTGGATCAATCATGTTATCAAGAGATGGAAAAGAATGGGAGGTTGATTATAGGTATTAGAAGTTGAACTTGGGACACCTATTGGTTGTTCCTAGTAAAACCATACAGCCAGAGAGCCTCCCTCAAGTGCCTAACAGATGCAATCAGGTGTATCATTCTTGATATACATGATGCCACATATTCGGCTCAGCTCAATTCTCGTCTCAGCCGCCCTCAAGAAGTGGAAACAATGGTAGTGATATGCCAACTCAGATCAAAGGGAAAACAGCCAGAGTGATGAATCATGATGCCGACTACCAAATTGCTGTGAAGGAGATATTCAAGATCAAGTTATACCAATTAAATAGCATTTTAATTTTGTAGTTAGTTAGTTTAATTAATTATTTATAGACCCTTTGATCCATTTAGAAAGGGTCCTGAGTTTTTGTATATGAATTAAACCTGAAGTTGCACCACTATACTTTAGGTATATTTTTTTATAAATACTGGGCCAATTATTCCAATTTTTGAAAACGAAGCTTTTATGTGGATGTGCACTACTGCCTTTATTTAAAAGTATCTCTGAGTTGAAGGAAGGAATTCGAATTGCGATTGATGTTGGGAATGATTTGCAGCTCATATGGTACTACTATCTATGTCTGAATTCATTTTTTTTATGTGAATTGTCATTTGATTACTCTTGCTATTATTGAATATATGCATGTGTTTCAACAACATTCTTTATACTTTCCACTATTGGATGTTTACAAGATGCTTTTCTTTTAGTCATACATGTACCAGTAATATATAAAAGACAAGTGTAACAATGTTTTATTAATTACTTTGTTCAACTATTCGAACAAAGCAATTATTATATGAATGAATGCCTATGTTTATTGAATAGAATCATCTATATGCCTATTGATGAACAGAGATCTTCAAACATTGCACTTAAGAATAGAAATTTCTCGAGATAGAATAGTTATTTGTATTTTCGTTCTTTAGATTAAGTAATCCATCCATTATCGCTTATTAGAAAACCCGTCACTCATCCATCCCCTTTTTATTCATCATTGAGAAACTGGTCCCATTATATCCCGTCGGAGCCACCATCCCAAACAAAAAAGGAGCTACACTAAGGTCCGGGCTGGGTGGTTTTCCCGATGTTGATGTAACGATTTTCAAGGCATCAACATTTTTGGCACTAGAAGGAGGGCATGAACTATGAATGGTGAGTAAATCAAAATTTGTAGACCATTATCAGAGTAAATCTCCCTCCACCTCACCTCGGACCTCCTGTTTGCATTCTGAAATACCAGTATCTAAATGAGAAGAAGATGTATCAACTACCACTGCTCAACCCCATCATACTTCAGAACGATTAAGTCCTGAGTCCCCTGAAGTTCAGTCTCTCATCCAGAAACTTCAAGGCTTTTCCATATCACCTCAGAAATCTGAAGTATCTCAAGGCAGTGAGACTTCGCAATTCAATCTACCTCACCCTCTCACCAGACTTCAAAGCGAAAAACTCAGCATTGAACCCGCTGAGTGGCCTTTATCGAAAAGGAAAAAGGCTAAAAGGAACACTGAAGGATCTGGTAGTGAGACCTTTTCTTCATCATCCTCCGTCTCATCCTCTCCAGTGCGAAGTCAAACATCCACTCCCCCATTACATATTGTTGTTCAGCAGGGATCACCAACTTCAACATTACAATCTATTCAATCTTCAATACCAACTCCTCCCCAAACACCTGGAACTCCATCGACAATTGTTGTTACTTCTAAAATGGCCCAGAATCCATGGAGAAGTCCTGGTGCGGTCACTATGCCTACACCATTACATCCATTACTTGATTATCCTGAGAAATGGTTACCAAAATTTAATCGAGATGCTGGAACATTGGCCGAGGAACATATTAACAATTTCATGTTATCAGTTAAGCTAAAAGGAGTGAAAGAAGAAGATGTTGTCGTTAGACTTTTCCCTTACACTTTACAAGGATCAGCTGGGTCTTGGTATTTTTCCTTACTCTCTGGATCCATTACCAGCTGGAATATCTTTCAAGAGCAGTTTCTTACCAAGTATGGTGATGATAGATCTTTAGCGACACTAATTAATGCTCTTTCAAATCTAAGGATTGAATCTAGAGAACCTATCAAGGAGTTTAACTCCCGATTCAATAAACTCCTGAATAAAATCCCTACCGATTCCAAGCCAAGTGAGAAAATTAGAAGCGAGTGGTATATTACAGCTCTACCTTCAAATATAGCCATTTTTGTAGATAGGGCTAGGAAACGAACTTTAGCCGAAAACATCAAAGAAGCGCTTGTTGTGGAAATACGCATTATTGCTTTAGAAAAGAAAGTTGCTCTCGAAGATAGGAAATCTAAAAGAGTTTCTTTCTAAGATGATTCAAATAAGAAAACCCCTAAAGATCCATACGATATGGAGGGTCTACAAAAGGTCCTAAAAACAATGTCGAATGAAATGGTTGAAATTGAAAAACAAGTAGCAGAAACCTCAACAAAGAAACCATTTAGGAATTTTAAGAAACTTGAGTCAAAACCACCAAATGTTATATCTAATGCAGATTCAGACCCTGAAGAGGAAGAAGAAGATGAAACAATTTCACCATCCGATGAATTTGAAGAAGAGGAAGTTGTCGAATGCCATGGAATGTGGGACTTCATATTACCTAACTTCGATACAGAAAATGAACAAGAAGCTTTTCCTATGACTACCAAGAGTAAAGGTGCCCCTGAACCTGTCCAGGCAAGTTCAAAGAAAAGGAGTGCAGGTACTACTACTACAAAGGAAAAGGTACCCACAAAGAAGCTGGCCACAACATTACCTCAAAACCAACCATCATCCTCAAATATACCTTCAACATCTAAAACGTTGGTAGTATCAGATTCAATGGATTACAATATTGTTGATGATATGAAGAATACTAAGGCAAACATCACCATGTTTGAACTTAGCAAACTAAAACATCAGCAGAAATTGCTTCTTAAGGAACTAAATGCAGTCCCTTCTTTGCCTCCTCCTAGTGCTAAAGCTGCAAATGATTCAGGTCAACCACCTTCTGGTAGGATTGAAGCTACTGATATGATTTTAATTGGAGACAGATCAAATTCCCATACTCCACCTTTCCTCTTAACCTATGAGATCTATAATCGAAATCTACACAATTGTTTGATTGACTCAGGGGCATCCTCTAATATAATGCCAGTTTCAGTTTGTTCCAAACTGAACATTGAGCCCCAAAGTCTGCAATTCACATTGTGCAGTTGGATAGAACCAAGGTCCAGGTTTTAGGGGAAATCAAGTCTGTAACTATCATGTTATCAGCTGATCCATGAGTAGTTCAAAGAATTGATATCTTAATTGATGATATACCTGAGTTTTATGGTTTAATCTTGAGTAGGGATTGGTCTCAGAAACTCCATGGGTATATTTCTATCGATTGGTCCCATATGTGGCTGCCATATAAGGGAAAGCCAAATCAAATTAAAATCAATCGAGAGAAACATATGACCCATACTGTCACTGAATTTGAACAGGATAATCAACCAATAGCATTTAATAACAATATTTTGGCGAATTACTCTTCTGAATCATTCTTTAGCAATTATACTGCCCAGCCATCTCCTTTCTCAGTAAATAATTTCTCATCTTAAATCAAAAAAATTTCACAAACCGATAGATCAAGATGTGTTAATATTGCTGAGAACACTGTAAATAAAATTGTTAATAATTCTTTATTTTGGTAACTATACTTTGACGGATCTAAATCTAGTGAAGGATCAGGAGTAGGGTGTATTTTAGTTAGCCCCGAGGGAGAAAAAACTATGTTGTCTTGTAGGTTGGAATTCAAATGCACAAATAATACAGCTGAAAATGAGGCCTTAGTTCAAGGACTATATAAAGCTATTGGTCTTAAAGTTCAATATTTGAAAGTTTTTGGTGGTTCAGAGATTGTCATAAAACAAGTTAGAAATACAATTCATTGTCTTTCTAGTCACCTCAAGCACTATTAGTCTTTGGTCCAAGAACTTATATCTCAATTTTTAGCATTCAATATTTCACCTATCCCCAGATCCCAGAATGCAGCAGCTGACTTTCTAGCTAATGTTGCTTCCAAACTCCTACCTTCCAAAGATTATAACCTAGATATATTTTCAGTAGAGTTAATTTTTAGACCATCAATTCCTGACAATCTCACCAATTGGCGAGTGTTCAATCACGATGAAGACATCTTAAATTTCTTGACTTCTGACAAGTCCTATGATGATCAAATCATTGATGAAAGTGATCATGACCTCCAAATGAAGGAAAAGGAGGAAGAAAACTCAATACCGAAACCAGTGGTTAAACTTGAAGATCTCTATGATATTAAAGACAAGTTTAAACAGGTAACCAATTTAGAGCTCCAAAGTTCCACTTTAAGATTTGAATTGATAAACCTTGGTACTGAGCAAAACCCTCAAAACATCAATTTGGGATTAGGACTTTCTGTGGAAGAAAGGATAGCATTCATTAGATTATTAAGAAAAAATAAACATGTCTTTGCTTGGAAATATGATGATTTAAAAACATATGATACATCAATCATTCAGCATACTATTCCAATGCTTTCTGAACAAAAACCAGTCCAACAGAAGTTGAGGAAAATTCATCCTAACTTACAGAGTCAAATAAAATCAGAACTCAATAAACTCTTGAAAGCTAAGATTATTTTTCCTGTTCGGCACTCAAACTGGGTTTCCAATATGGTGCCTGTTAGAAAGAAAAATGGCAACATCAGGATTTGCATAGATTTCAGAAATCTGAATAGCACAAGCCAAAAAGATAATTTCCCATTACCTACGATGGAGGAAATACTCCATTCAGTAGCAGGTTCTAAGTTAATGTCCTTTTTAGATGGTTTTTTAGGATATAACCAAATTTTGGTCCATCCTGATGATAAACTCAAAACTACCTTCAGAACAAAATGGGGAACTTATGCTTACCAGAAAACGCCTTTTTGACTTATTAATGTAGGAGCTACATTCCAAAGAGCAATGGATATAGCCTTCAAATGATTGATCAATAAAATAGTAGTTGTCTATTTAAAAGATATTACTGTATTTTCCAAGAAAAGATCCAATCATTTACATGATTTGAATCAAATCTTTGAACGTTGTAGAAGGTATGGTATTTCACTCAATCCCAAAAAATCTTTCTTTGCTCTTAATCAAGGAAAGCTCTTGGGCTTCATCGTTTCCAAATATGGTATTTCTATTGATCCGGATAGAATTAAAGAGATTTCTGAAATTCCATTCTCTCATAACAAAAAATCCATGCAGTCATTTTTAGGTCAAATTAACTTTGTCAAGAGATTTGTTCTCGATTTTTCCCACATTATTTTACCATTGCAAACCATGATTAAGAAAAATTCAGTGTTTAGATGGGGATCTGCAGAAAAGGAAGCATTTGATTCAATCAAACAATCAATAATCAATGCCCCTGCTTTAAACACTCCTAATTTTTCTAATCATTTCATACTGTATACTATCGCGTCCACTTCATCTTATGCAGCAATACTCACTGAGATCAATCATCACAACTTGGAAGCACCAATTTCATTTTATAGTTCAAATCTTCAAGGTGTTGAACTAAATTATTCACAAGTTGAAAAACAAGCCTTTGATGTGTACAAAGCCGTCAAACATTACAAACCCTTCCTTTTAAAAGCCCATACAAAAGTTATAGTTCCTTTTTCAGCAGTAAAACAATTACTGATCCAAAGGGAATTAGGAGAAAAAAGGGCGAATTGGGTCACAGCACTACAAGAATATGACTTGGAAATCAAGCTAGCAAAGATTGTTAGGGGCCAAGCTTTTTGCAGGTTATTAGCAGGAGCATCCAAAATTCAAGAATCAGGTGATACAGAATACACTGAAGAAATCAATCAGATAAGTATCATTGATCCTGAATCACAATATGCAGACTTGATTTTCTATTTGAAAAATGGATATGCACCTCCTAATATTTCTTATAAAAACAAATGTGCCATTAGATTAAAGGCAAAAAACTTCATAATCATTGATGATGTACTTTTCAGGCAAAATTATGATTCAATTTTATTAAGATACCTAGAAAAACCTGAAGCACAAAAGGTTTTGCAGGACCTACATGACGGACCAGCAGGAGGACATTTTGGAGTTGATACAACAGCCCACAAAATCATTCATGTTGGATATTATTGGCCCACTTTATTTAGAGATACTCACGAATATGTAAGGAAATGCCGAAGTTGTCAAATTTCCAGTGGAAGACAAAGAAAACCAGCTCTCCCTTTGCAACCAGTCAACATTGATCAACATTTTGAGAAATGGGGATTGGATATAATTGGGGAAATAACTCCACAATCCTCCAAACAACATAAGTATATCCTTACTGCTACTGATTACTTTACTAAGTGGGTTGAAGCAATTCCTTTAAAGACAACAAACTCTGAAGTAATTATAAAGTTTATAGATTAATTCATCATTACCAGGTTTGGTGTCCCAAATGTTCTTGTTTTCGATAATGCATCTTATTTCTCTGGAAGTTCTATGTTTGAGTTCGCTATTAAAAGAGGATTTAAATTGAAATATTCTGCAAATTACTATCCCCAGGGTAATGGTTTAGCAGAATCTACCAATAAAAATCTAGTCAAAATTATTAAGCGAACTATTGAACAGAGTCATAAAAATTGGCATAAATCTTTGATATTTGCACTATGGTCTGATAGAATAACGCAGAAGACTTCCATAGGTACTTCTCCATTCAATCTTGTATATGGGAAAGAAGCAGTTCTACCAACCAATCTAATGCTTCCTTCTCTAGCCGTAGTTCAGTTTATTGAAGAAAGCCCACCTTCTTCTATTCAACTTAGACATGATCAAATCTTAAAATTAGAAGAAGAAAGAGAAAAGGCCAAAATTACTCATGCAAAACGTCAAAAAATTATCAAGTCATCTTTTGATTCAACTTCATCCAGTTCAAAACAATTACGAGTTGGTGATCTAGTTCTAAAATGGGACAAAGCCCATGAGGATAAAGGAAAACACACTAGGTTCCAGAAGATGTGGCTTGGACCATTTCAGATCAACGAGAAGATAGGCCATTCTATGTTCATATTACAAGATCTATCAGGAAAGAGGGATTATTTTCCTGTTAATGGCCTAATATTAAAGAAATTCTTCAATTGAGGAGGTAACTCCTTCTCCTTTTGTAAATATTCAAATTTCAGCAGAATTTGTAGTTTTTAGGACTATTAGGAAATAGAGTTGTAAGATATCTCCCATTCGCCTTTGCTATACTGAAAAAGTTGCTCAAAAGAAGTAGTTTTTATATTTACTTTTAAAATAGAAGCCTCAAACAAAAGGACAATTTCTAGGAAATTAGGTATATTCTCATTCTGAAACCCCATTCCAATTTTTGTGAAATCTTCTCAACATATAGAAGTATTGTAAATCATTTTAATGTTTTCAAAATTGCCACAAAAAGGTTATCAATATCAAAACATAAATTAATTCAATCTTAGCATCTTCAACTCTTACCTTGTCATCCATACTCTCTTAAGGAGAAAATTATCCATCCCATTCATCAAAGTTTATGATTACTCAGAGTGTAATTCTAAAATATTTGATATAAAAGATAAGAGGTCTTATTACAAGCCTGCTTACCATGATCATTGCGAAATAGTTTAACCGACATTACCAACACTGCATACCAAAACAGGGTAATGGCTTATAATCATAAGACAAGGGGTCTCATCACGAGCCAGTTTGTTCAGTTAGGTTACAACCAGTGAATGGCATTATCAAATAGCTGGCCACCAAACCAGGACAATGGCTTTTTATCTTACAAAATAATAGAAAAGAAAAGGAAATACAAAATATGAAAGCATATTTTTGGATTCATTCTTTTAATAATACTCTGAAATGGATGGGATAATGGACAGTCAAATGGTTAAAAGGTATCCCTGTTGAAACTATGAACGCTTGCTGGCAGCAGAGGCTCTACCTATGACAAAGGAGTCATTAAAAAGGCTAAGTTGGAAAAGTTCTTTGTTTTATCATTATCAACCAATAGAGGCCAATTTAAAACTTAGAATGTATTTAATTTTAACAAGCGAAGAAATTAGCAAAAATAACTCTTATTATATTCAGAATGTATGTATACCTAGTTATATTAGAATTTTCCTCTTTGATAAGATTTTTATATAAAGAATGTTTAAGTATTTCAATATTTCACAGAGATAACTGTTTCTCCCAGCGAATCGCCAATTGTTGTGTTGTACAATAACCCCCCATTTCATAAAATTTTACCTTCAAACTTAATATGAAATGGGTCCCTTTTAGATTTATGAATAAAATTGGTATCAAGTTATCATTCCTTAAAAGGTCCAATAAGAAACAGAACATTATAAACCTTTTGAGTCAACATATAATCGGTCTTATAATAATAAATGAATAATTCTTTATTATTGCAATAAAGCGATCGCAAGATCGCATATCGCAAAAACAAAGGATGCATAACAAAAGGACCCATTTATTTGCCCAGATGCGACAAGCGCGAATAACTATCGGATAACAGGAAGGTAAGCAATTGTAACAAAAGGCCCCCTCTCTTTGCTCCGATGTGATATTGCTATCGGCGATCGAAGAATATAACATGCATGCAACAAAAGGCCCTCTTCTAAAAAACTCCCGATGCAAATTAGCTTTATCGCTATCGGCGATCGGGGATTTCGCAATGACACAAATGAAACTACTCAAGCATTCCTCCGATCGCCGATTGCGATAAAGCTAAGTGCGAATTTCAATAAGGATTGTAAAGGCTTGAGTATATTATGTTAAATTATTATTAAAGCCTTTCTATTCCCGATAGTGATTCACTTGCAATTAACCGCCAAAAAAATCAAAGCCACGCTTAAATGAATTATTCGTTGAATAAACGATATGATGAGCATTTAAATAATTGACAGGTTTAAATGGCCAATTAATGGAGAATTTATGCCAAAATCTCTTCAGAGATTGTATCCGCGGCAGTGTTATTTTAATCCTCCATTATTCATTGATTGATATAACTCTTTCATACTTCGTTTGCACCACCTATTCTCTACATTACGTTCATTTTATCTCCTGCACAGAGCTCCTCTGAAGCAGCAAATTTAGGCCAACTGGGGAACAAATCTAAAAAATTTGGAACAGCTTCAGCTTCCGCAGTAACAGGACAATATACCGTCGATCCGGGACCAAGTAAACAAGGATTGATCTCAAACACTACATGTCTTGGTCTCAGTAATACTAGTTGGTAGAGCATCTATAATCTGGTTGAAGACGAAGAGCCTCAAGAAGTATCAGTACAAGCTACAGCAGGTTCGAACCGAAAGTCCGAGGCTACCCTAAAGGATTTAGCAAATTCTTACTTACATCGGATAGCGGCTCGAGAGCAAATTCTTCCATACACAGATGTAGTAAGGTGGGCAGTTGAGGAAATCCTAATTACAAACAGAACATTTTGTACAGTCGATGGGAGAGTCTTCGGTTCGTTTCAACCCAATGATTTAAGACAAATGTACCATTTTCCTGAACTAGAGAAGAACTATAACAAAGCATTTCTGGAGAAGTTCAAAGATGAAAATGAAACTGAATCAGCACCTATACTGGAATGGAGACAGAACCCTGCAAAACACAAGCATGAGTCCTCGGGTAAGTACTCTGTCGATTCCTTATGTTCTCCTTATTGTTACGCTGGAGCCATGATGTGTAGGACTTGGGGGTTGCATGATTCCTCAAAATTCTCAATAGAGATGGTACCTTTAATGGAGGTAGCAGTCAATAGCGAAATAATCGATTGGGGAAATATATTATTTGATAAGTTAGCAACTGCTATTCTTGAGTTCAGAAACAAAACTCGCGTTACTGATAGGTTTATTCCTCCATTTTATTATAGTGCCTACATCTTAGATACTCTTTGTTTTAACTCTGAATTTCCTATGCTGGGGTGGAGATGGACTCCACAGGACCCCATGTTGATTCTTATCTATCACCAGAAGTTGTGGAAAGCCAATTATAAAGACCACCTATATCAAGTTTGCAATGGATTTGTGTTGCCCATTTACTATGCAATTTTTGACAAACCTACTCCTAAGATTTCCTCACAAGTAGAGATTGACTTGACAGCCTTAGGAAACTAGTTCGGAGAAGATAAATTTACATATATAAGAGTTTTCGGCAGCCATGTCAGGCCTCATGTTCTCCCCTTGTACATACCCGACAAACTATTGGCTAGAGAGATAGCATATCATCTTACGTCCGCAGGAGCGACGAAGACTCTGAGGAATTCAAAGAAGCAAGTTTGGCCTCCTTTTCCCTAAGGTGTGGTGTTTACACTCTGCATGACTATAAGCATGCAGAGAAAGAAGCAGAAAAGATAAAGATACTGAATCTTGCCACTCTTCCTAATAGACGATTTGATCCAAGGAAAATCGTCTATAATGTACTGGAACAGGCAAAACTCACTAAGTTTGAACATAAAGAAGACGAATTTGATACCTATTTTCTTCGGCAGTGTCATTATTTGAGGTTCAAACACTAGCAAAAATGAGATATCACGATGACGATTTAGTGGAATTTAACAAACTTAGAGAGCAGAGGCTGCAAACTCTGCCTCTAGATTTACTAGCTACTACCTCGATGACACAATCAAGCGAGCCTGAACAGTGACTTATCAATGAACCTCCTGCTACATCAGAAATTTTTGAAGAAGTCCAAAGAAAAGAGCAGGAGGAAAGAACAGGAAGAAGTACAGAGGAAAGAACAAGAGGAAGCGCGAAGGAAAGAACAAGAGAAAATACATGGGGAGGAACAGAAAAAGGAGAAGGATAAGAGCAACAAGGATGTGAATGTTGATACCCAGATTGACCCGAGATTGCTCCAAGAATGGCAGCGATTCGACTCAATCATAAGCAATCTGGAAAGCTCAAAAGATGCCAATACATCCAAAGCGACAGATACACAGGATACAACATCAAAAAAGGTTCCAAGTGAAGGAACCAGTGGCCTACCCCCTAGTACAGACTTAGAAATAATTCTGAAAGATCCTTCGGATCAAATCATCTTTCAGGTGGAGGATATACCTCTACTGGATGTCTTTTACATCCCAAAACACAGGGCCGTAGTAAAGCAACAGCTGAAAATGAGAAGGATTGATCAACCTTCCCTATTCCCCCAACAAACAGAGATAGACAATGTAGTTTGGAAGGAGGAGTTCGATCCTTCTGATGACCTAACAAAGTTGTCCCAGTATGCGAGAGCCTATTCGGTGACCACCATGGACGAGGCATTGGAAGTGAGTAATTTGCTAAAAGAAAAGGACCAGGCAATCATTTTGTTACAAGCACAACTATCGGAGCCACAGCAGAAAGCAAAACAATTAGAACAACAATTGTCAACTCAGCAGCAGTTAAATAATCAACTGAACAAGTAGCTACTTGAAGAGAAACAGAGGGTAGATTCAAGTGTGATTCAAAGGCAGAAAGAATTATCGGAAGCATTGGAAAAATTGAAGACGATGAATGAAGTAATGGTAAAGACAAAAGATGAGAAAATTGCTCAATTATCACTTCAAATAGAGAAGTTCAAGAGTCTTCCGCAGCCTGCCGATTTCAGAGCAGAAGCACTACAGATTAATAAGGCACTGGTAACACAAATAAGACTATTTTGTCATAAAATTGCTCAAGTTGAACCCATGTGTGACATAACAGCATCAATGCTCGATAAATCAGTTGATGCTAGACAGGAATTAGAGCAGGCCGATGAGACCTTAACAGAATTTCTTACTTGGCAGGACACTAGTGAGGGATAGGTAGCAAATTTGCCTAAAATCCTAGAATCACATAAAGAAATTTTATTCATGGAATGGCAGTCCCAATTGATGAAAGCAAAGAGAGCAGTTTCTACATGAAAATTATCCACAAGTAATTTGATTGAATTAATTAACAATACTCTCTATTTATCTAATATGATATCTCAATGTACACCAGGTAAATTACTATTGGCTAAAACATTGGAGCATCATGTTATCAAGAGCTGGAAAAGAATGGGAGGTTGATTACAGGTATTAAAAGTTTGACTTGGGACACTTATTGGTTGTTCCTAGTAAAACCATATAGCCAGAGAGCCACCCTCAAGTGTCTAACAGATGCAATTGGGTGTATCATTCCCGATATACACAATGCCACATATTCAGCTCAGCTCAATTCTCGTCTCAACCGCCTTCAAGAAGTGGAACCGATGCTAGCGATATGCCAACTCAGATCAAAGGGAAAACAGTCAGAGTGATGAATCATGCTACCGACTACCAAATTGTTGTGAAGGAGATATTCAAGATCAAGTTATACAAATTAAATAGCATTTTAATTTTGTAGTTAGTTAGTTTAATTAAGTATTTATAGACCCTTCCATGCATTTAGAAAGGATCTTGAGTTTTTGTATATGACTTAAACCTAAAGTTGCACTACTGTACTTCAGGTATATTTTTTTACAAATATTGGGCCAATTATTCAAATTTTTGACAACGAAGCTTTTATGTGGATGTGCACTACTGCCTTTATTTAAAAGTATCTCTAAGTTGAAAGAAGGAA
>APFE030250074.1:119668-146713 GCA_000404065.3 Pinus taeda | reverse complement strand
GTGTGTGTGTGTGTGTGTCTATATATATATATATATTGGATGGAAAACCTTGAGAATCATGATGTTAATCATGTTTCATTTATTTCTTTAAAAAATGGTAAAAGAAGGCATCTACTAAATTAATTAATCTATGTGATAGCTGGTGGCTAAGTCATCTTCTTTCGTTGGATATCCACTTTCTCTGCTTGTTTTTTTGGATGATAAATTGTCTGTTTATTTCCTAATTATTCCAAAAATCACAACTATATGGTTGATGTTGCACATGTACAATAGGTACAGAGTTGCAACACTGTCACTAGAGTTGCAGCAAGAGGAAAAATAGGGACTTACAGTAACACAACATTGACAAGGGAAACATGAGTTGCATCAATGATGTTAGGGGCAGCACAAGTAGTAGCAACAAGAATTGCATCACCAAAGTTGTAGCAACAATGACAATGATTGGAGTTGTAGCTCTTTGCAATTGTGTCCCAAAGTTGTAGAAACAAGAAAGAGTTGTGGAAATATTGAAGAGTTATAGAAAACATGAGGAGTTATAGAAATTTAATTTTTCTTGAGTGGAGAGAGTTGGGACACTCGTAGGTAGTTGCACCACCAATAGGGAGTTGCAACACCTATAGGGAGTTGAAACCACTATTGAAACATTGATGATGAGCATTACTTGTGTATTCTTTGTATCATGTATACCACTTTGAGGACAAAAAAGAAACAATTTCTGGAAACATATAGACAAATAAGTATTTAAATTTAACATAGAAGGATATTCATACCTTGACCAAAAATGTATTGATATGGATGGAAAATGTAATAAGAAAATATGGAAAGTGGAAAAATGGTGGAAAAAACGATATAAGATAAGTGCTAACAATATGCAATTTAGGCACTTATGATTTTCCCCTAGTCAAATTTGTTGCATCTAACAATTAGACCAATTCTAAGAAGGATATGATCTTATAGAGGTTACTGAGGTTTTAATTAGTCTTTCCTACCTCATCCACATGAAAATATCCCCTTATTTTTTGAATTTTCCTAAAATAAGTCCATTCTTCCTTCTTGGCAAGCTTACAATCCTTTATGTATTCTATGGTTGGAAGCCAATTCATAGGATAGTGAAAGTTCAATCCAATCCAATTATTTCCACAACTCTCCATGCATTTAATGTACTTATGCACTCTTTCCAATGTTATCTTAATATTTCTAGGATTGAAGGGGTCTTTTCTTTGAGTGCCTTTTGTATTTTCTTTCCACCTTTCCACACACTCTTCCATGGCTTGTTTCTCCACTATCTTAATTTGTGCCCTACAATGTGTGATGGATACCTATCTATTATTATCTATAAATTCTACATGTTGGGTAGAGAAAGTTCATTTTCTATGAATTTTAATGTCCTGCAAGGGCACGTGGTACTCTCCCCTAACCAAACAATTACAATCAAAATTGTGTTGTTCAATTTTATGGGATGCATCCCATTCAACATGGTTACTGAGGTAGGAAACGAACACTCTCAACTATACATCCCCACAAAATAATTGGGGTTCTAATGGGATCATGGAATTATATGACAGTATGTTTATAAATCTAATAGAGGAGATCATTATCCTCATTTTTATAAGCATAATAGGCCTCTCAAAATGTGGTTGGGCTTATGATTTCCAATGGATTACTAGTTATGATGGATTTTCTCTAGAATATTATGAATTTATCTTACAAAAGCATGTTGTAATGTGGAGAAGGGCCACTGCAACTAAGAGTTAATTCTACCAACAAACCAAGTTGTATTTTCCTTATAGTTGACTTGTTTCTCTAGATGAAACAACTTCTTATTTTCTTATTTTTCTTCCCCTCATATACTCTTGTAGGTCTCCTAGAATTCTTCCCACTTTTCTCTCATTCCTTTGACATTTTTCTGATGCTACATAATGGGAATCACTCCCTCCTCATATGAGGCTAACAATTGGTTCCATTTGTCTTTCTTTAAGTTTATCAACTTATCCACGTGTATGTCCTTATATTCCATTGTTTTCTTCTCATTACGAGTGGTCATGTTAATTAAAGTAAGTATGGGGTATTTGTTTGGGCGATTTCCTCTTGTGTTTCTTCCTTGGGGGTATGTGTTGTCTCTTGAGTTTTAGTGTGAGGTTCCCCTTCAGCTAAGGAACTTGCTTCCTGGGCAAGGTAGCCAAGATTCTCCAAGGAGCTCATCTACTTAGGTTCATCCTTTAATGTTTTAATAATAACTTGAACCTTTCTATTTTCAATCTCTCATGTCTTATTAATTCTTAAATGAGATGCATACAATAGAAAAAGGCACAAGGTAATTACTTTATTAGGGTTCCTAAGATTAGGTGTTGCAACTATGGTTTCTTGAGGAAAAACACCTTCTTTCTCTTCTTCCTCCTCTGAAATAGACTTCAAAGATAGAATCAAGTGATCAATATGTTTATAAAATTGAAATTGAAGTGTACATCTCATCTAGAAGCACATAGAGTATCATTCTTACAAAATGGGCATAAGCCACTGCTATGCAATAGTGAATGGTTAATTTTATTATTGGAGGCTATAGAAATAAAATTTAATGTGATGTTTTTCCTATGTATGATTCTCACATTTTTTGGTGAGACCACAATAATTTCATCAGAGATTTATGCATGATGGGAGAAGAAATAGCTACTAGTTTCAAAATGATGTGATTATCACTTGGATCCATGGAATGAAGAGGTGCGGAAGGCCATCAACATAATGTTGCGTGTAGCTTTATTGTATGTGAAGTGGAGTATCAAGACCTTATGGAGTAATAGTTGAAGAAAATAAAGAGAAGAATATTGGTACTACAATTGCAACACTTTCGAAAGAAAGGATGATGGGAGCTTATCATGATATTCTTGTAGATATTGTGTTATTAAAAAATCTACTACAATGGTAACTAGAAAATTTTCTTTAAATCCTTGAAGTATACCATGTAGATGCAAACCCAAGAATAAATTTCTCTATGTCCTCGATAATTTCAAACATAGGAATTGGTATCCCAAATGAAACCATGACGACAAATACATTAGTTGTGAACACATTATAGTTTGAATAAGAGTATTTTTTATGAATGCTTATTGTTATCCAAGAGGACATGCATAAGTGTTGAATAGGAATCATTATGGTCACTATATGGTTTTATATGAGGATCAAGAGAAAGTTATAATTAGAGAAAATCTAAAAAAGTGAAATATGTAATCCTCCACTCAAATTTATTTATTAAAAAAAAGCACATGGAAATAACAATGAAAATTTGGTTCACATGCCAAAATTTCAAAAGTTTGTAGTCATAACACTTCGATGGTTGGTTGATGGTCACATCCATAAAATAAGACAAACTCCAGATGGGAATCAATGAATTGATTCATTGACTAACCAAATAAGTGGTAGATGAATGGTTGAACCAACTGAGCTTCTAATATTTGAGTAAAAAATTATATACACACAAATAACCAAGGAACCTTTGGCCTCTAAGTAAAGATTGTGGTGGATAGAGGCACAAGACTTCCTTATTGCCATAGATGTCCAAGTCTTAAGTCTTCAAGTGGTAGTTGGTGAGAATATTATAGCTTTCACAGAAGAGTTCTATATATCAGTGAGGAGTTTGGAATCTTCAAAGCATAACTTTTCTTAATATAATGGAGGCAAGAGCTTGAGAAATTTGGTTAATAAAACTTGTAGAGTTATGTTGTATTTTTAATTCTATGTAATTACTTGTTTGATGATTATGGTGTATTTTTTGTGATGGATTAGTATTATAGTGACTTATGAAATTGGAGTGGTTTTGTTTGGATGTGTTTTTATTCTAAAAGGAAATGAGACTTAGTCTATTACATCACATACTCAATGCTAAATATAGGGGTCATGTAAGCCCAACTAGCTAGATCAATTTATTATCATCATTGTTGATGGCCATCTAGCTAGTTCTATTCTAAAGTAGGATGTTATCCATAAAAGGGGGAAGCATCCCTTGGATTTACCCACATGTCTTGATGAGTTTGTTGAGCATTAATTATGTGAGCATATCTTGGACATTTTATATCATTCTATGTGTTCACCCATGATTTATGAGCTAGTTATTGCATGGATTGTATTTGTCTAATATAATTGTTATTTGATATTTCCATGCATTGTTGTGTGCTGCTACTAAATCTGGTTGTGAGAAAAGAAAGAGAAATTTGAATAAATTGGCTCAAAAGAAAGATGCTTCAAAGCATACAACAATATTTTAAATATCTAATAACAATTTAAAGACATTAAATTTAGTTTTAAAATTATAAATTGTAAACATTTTAGATTTACTCAATTTTATTCCAAACTCCATTAATAACTCTAGAGACTCAAATTTCACATCCTTTAAAAGTAACTAAGATAAATAAAATGTTAAAAATGATTTAATAATAAATTTTCTAATGATCAATGATTATCTTAAAGACTATAGTAATAATAATGGTAGAATCCAACAATTTAAATAAAAAGAAGGATAAAAAAGCCTTCCATTTATTCTTTTGATTATGAGTTATAAAATGTTTTTGAATTTACTCAAATTTTTTTTTAAATCTTATTAACTGTTTTGTAAAGTAATCTTATAAAATTTTCAATCACAATAATTTTCTTAAAGATACTTGGTTTCCAATTAGGTTTTAATTGAAATTTATATTTAATTAGTTTCTCTATAAATAAAAAGTTTTGAAAATTTTTTTAGTTTATTTTCAGATTTAATTTGTCTAAAATCTGGATGGGTTGAAATCACATATAAGTTTGACTAGTGAATTTTTCACCATTAAAATTCTCTATATGTTTTTCAGGATATTGAATTAAACTTATATATGGGGTCAAAAAATCAGTTTAAATAAAATAACAGAAATCAAGATTTCACCATAAAAAAAAATTAGCCCAATTATAACTAAAAATCAACTTGAAACTCCAGAACATCTTACATACCATTAGTACATTTTTCCTCTGTAATTTCCCCATAATATAAGGAACCATATAAGTAATCATAATAGCATAATACGCAACCCAGAATATAAGGAACCATATAAGTAATCATAATAGCATAATACGCAATCATAATAGCATAATTTTCAACTAGAATCAACGCTCAAGGTTCGATGTCATTACTCATTTCTACTTTCCCTGGATGGTCTGCCTGAAGTGTAAACAGGCGTTACTAAGTACTAGTGCTAATTTACAATAAAGGAAAAGAGTTTTTAGTAGTGAGAATACTACCGTATGAACGATTTCACAAATACCGAGTGTACACAAATGGTTCCTCAAGAGTTGAACCAACAGGAAATTGCGTTGCAGATGGGGTTATGGGCATCACATGGACTGGAGTACCCAGGTTGACCAGAGAGCCTGCTATGGCTACAGCGAGGGATGCAGTAAAGTTGGGATCTGCCTTTAATGAAGCCACAGAATCATGTATGATTGATGAATAATTATCCATTTGATTATGATAATCCAATACCTGACCCATACCATTAGACGATGAAGTGAAGTGTTGGAAGTTGCCGGCCGCTAATTGTGTAGGCTGCGACTGTAGTCCTGGCCGATTAAGTGCGTTGTCTGTGAAGTCGAGAGTGGTTGTGGGAAACGCACTTGAGGTCGATATTCTGGAAATGCAGGGTCTAGAATATTCATTGTCGGCAACGAATTTTTTTTTATTCATTCCCTCACCGATGAGCTGGTTGGAGGACAAGTGCATGTCACTAGGCATAGCCAGAGGACTCAGAAAATGAGTGTGTTCGCCTTCGTAGGTTGTTATCACAATTGTGGGATCTTGGGCGCATCTCTGAACCTGCTCAAAGTCGGGCATCAGGTTTATATTAGTCGGTGAGTTTGTATCCATTTCATAGTCAATGAGAGCATCAATGACAGGTTTTTTTTGGGAAAGGATTAGATCGAACCTGTTTCTTAACTGGGCAACCGGGCGCCAGAGAGCATTTGTAATAAGATCTCGGTTGTTGATTGTTTTTTGTCATCTTTTGCCCATATTTGCGCCATATGCAACCATCGCTTATCTGAATAGACTGATCTCATCAGTTACACTAAATTGATTACATAAAGTAGTATAATAGGGAATTTCATTGTTATGAAAATGTATTATGTACCTAATGAAATTAGAAATTCAATCCCCTTGAATTAACCCAACAAAAAAATGATTTACTTTAAAATTAAATTACATCACCAATCCCTCCGAAACTTCTCTACTATCGACTTCTATTGGGTTGGAAACCATTCATTTCTTTGGTTTCTATATATTACAGTGCATTGACTTCTATTGGATTGGAGACAATTCGTTTCTTTGGTGTCTATATAACAGTGCATCGAATATATACAATAGTTTAACGCATCTAATCCAGCGATAAAAGGTTTAATCCATCTAATCCAGGTTTGGCTTCCAAGTTTCAAGTTCTTTGCACTCGGTTTAAATTGATTGCGGATTAAATATTCTATTACCATTATCAAGATCAAATATGTCAAAATATTCCAAAAATCTACCATCGAACGATACCCTTCATCGTGTCTATCAAACCCTCCCTGCCGTTCCAGCTTTAACTGGGTTTCGGCTCGTTCACATATATTTTACATAACAGGAAAGCTAGAATTCTATTATTACCATGGCGTCCTCCGATCTTCTGTGCACGGTGACGATTCTTTTGGTCTCGGTCCGCACGTGTTGGCCGGAGACCCTGTTCAGCACCTGAGTCTTCTTGTTCGGCAACTCCTCAATCTGCCCAATGGATAAATTGATAATCCCATTCTTCCTTTTCTTTGAAGGCAGCTGCTGTTTGTCCATTATTAAGTTGACATTCTTCTCCTCCTTTCTTCCGTCTTGTTCACGACCATCCCAAAACTGAGCAGATTGGGGAGAAATTGAACTGCCAGAGTCAACATTAATAGACCTTGGACACAACATATCTTCTCTGGGATGATCTCGATCGAATATCTAACAATTTAGAAGGCAAACAATATTAAGAATTTTTTAGATTCAAGAACCCTAATAATCCCAAAGTCAAACTAACAGTATGATATACCTGGCAACCATCCACTTCCTTCTGATGTTGCAACATAGAAGTGATATGCTTCTGGAGGTGATTATATCTACAACTCACGCGCTTGAACATAGACTTGAGTTTCTGATTCTCCTCGTTTATGCGATTTATCTCGGCCGCAAGTACCGAGATCTGCATCGAATTACAAATAAACAATCTGTTAAAAAAAACATAGCATGACAAGATGAATAAACGAAGAAATAACACAATGGCCATAGCTGTGAAAACTCCCTCAAAACACCTTATTCTTGTGACCTTCCATCTCGGCTCAACTTTAATTTTCAGCGACTGCCTGAGAATTCGAAGTGTAGACGTACTAATAGCAATCAAGGTGTCATTGTTTTGGTATTCCTAATAATTCGCTGGGTAACTGCGTTATCTACCCCTTCATCGAATTGACCTGGCCCTTGTAATTTTCTCAAGTCTTCAGTCTACGGGTCATGTCGAGCCATAATGTTGGCGCTGCAAAATCAAACCTAAGTGAGACTCGAGTCAATAAGAGCCATTTAGTCAACTTTCTTTTCTTTCTAGGATAGTGTGTACTTGGAAATATAGGGCCAGTACCGGCGCAGTTTCTCGTGACTGGTAGTGGTATATATTATTAAAAAAGAGCGGAGACACGTAAAAGTCCCCTATCCCTCTATTTAGGGTATTAAATAATTCAGCAGACCGTACATAAACATCTTTGATATATTCAGCATTATTTTCATATTTAAATTTCAGACATTTCGTGGATGTTTGAGTGGAAGCCACGGATTTCCCAATATATTAAAGTTGTAAATTAAATATAACTAGTTTAATCAAAGCTCTATGCGCAAGAATTTTTTTTGGAAACAATATAGGTTGTTGGATAGTTCTTTCACGGAATGCGGTACATTAAAACATGGCCATGAGTGCCTTGAAATTTCAATGTAAATAAGAAATTTTTAATTTTATTTTTTATAAGTGAGAAAATTTATCATAATTTATTTTTTTTTGCTTAAGTAAGAGTGTTTTTTTCTCATTTATTGATTGAAAAATTACAAATATATGTTACAAACCACGGCACTGAGGCCTACATGATCAACAAGACCCCTCCAAGCTTCGAAAACCAGGCCTAGGGCCCACAAAATTATGCAACGAGTGACGACCGTAGGATCTGAATCGACAAATCATATGGTTGAGGGGAAAAATCGAGAACTCAACTAGCACACCTTTTAATAAACACAACGCACCCAAAAAGGTTTCTAACCATCTTAATAGTCCATTCGGGTCCGCTCAAGGAAATAACTCCCGCGCCATTTTACCGCCCGAAACCCATGAGAAGCGGGCAAGGCCCCACCAAGATCGCGATGAGCTTGGAGGATAACACCGCCAAATAGCTCGATGAACCCTGTCTGTAGATCTTCACAAGTAGGGTCCGACGGTTGAGGAGAATATTGGGCGGAGAAGAAGCACAAGGAAAGCCCGCCCGATGTAGGCGGTTTTCTCTCTCCTCCCGCCGCCACATGTTGATTGATGAGTGGCATGGGGCCAAACCTTGAAATACCACTTAGGGGATCAAGGACGCCCGAAAACCACTAAACCACTAAAACGTTGTTTTCCTAGAAAAAGCATATCACTCTTTCTCCGCTTCTTTCCATCCATCTGGAAGACCCAAACGCGCCGACTCTGAGCTTTGTTGCTCGTTGAACCTTTATCCTGCATCAACTTAATTTCCAAATTGTTGCTTCTCCTCCATACTGTGATAATGTTCCCTGTCTACGCTTGCCAGAATGTGGCAGTCCTCACGTAGTTTCCCTGTGGGTGCTAACTCCCACCTGCGTTTACTGTTATCCTTTTTACAGAGCACCCCCTCATTTGCCAGTTGATCCGCTTATCTGTTGGCATTTCTACGAACATGAACAAACTTAGGGTTCTCAGGATTTTTAGAAGTGATTGAATATGATGATAGACCTGCAAAAGTCTCCAGTGGTTTGAGACTTTTTCTGGTGCTAAGCCATTTGTTATTTTTTTAACAGAATTACTTGTTAATTCAGAGTCTGCCTCTATGATTGTGTTATGCATATTAAGATCTACCAGTGTCTCTAAGCAATGCTCTATGGCCATTAGTCCCACCATATTGTTGGTAGCATTCCCTAAATAACAATGAATCATGACTTTTATATTTCCCTTGTCATCTCTTATAGCTCCACCATAACCCACAGCCCTCGGGTTTCCTTTTGAGGCTCCATCTATATTGAATTTCAAAAAGCCAGTGGGGGTGGTTGCCAGTAAGCCTTCCCCACTGAAGAGTGTGTTGTAATGTTGTTTATGCCCTGGGGGACAAGCTTTTGGAGGCCCAAAAGAAAAAGTATGTGAGCCTCCTGGTGAGAAGGAGGATTCTCAGGAGGTTGCTTCTGAAGGGTATTTATAGTTTCTTTGAGCTATCTTAAGAGATGAGCTATGATGCTTTGGGTTGAGCGAGATTTATCATTGAAGATTTTGTTGTTGCGTTCTTTCCAGACATTCCAGATCAAAAAGCCTGGAATCAGAGTCCAAGCTAAGTTGATTGTCTCATTTTCAGATAGGTTTTTCCTCCAATTCTTTAAAGTTTTAAAGATGTCGTTTTCATCCTGTTAGTTTGCCTGAAGATTGAGACAACCCAGTTCCATAAAGTTGAGGTAAATGTGCAGAGGTTGAGAAGGTGATCCATCGTTTCTTCATGAAGACCACATAACTGGCATCTAGATGGTCCAGCAAAACCTTTCTTTCTATGATTTGCCAAGTCATAATATTTTTGTGTTGTACCATCCAGACAAACACTTTGATTTTCATCCAATGAGAGTTTTGCCATAGGTCCTTCCATATTTTTTCAGGGTTTGGAAAGTTATGTCTAGTGGAAATTCCTTTAGCTTCTTTGAGGTTAAAGTTTCCCTCACTATTTCTTCCCCATCTTAGTTGGTCTGTGGAAAATGAGATCAAAATTTTTCTCTTTTCCAGGATTGCTACAAGAGCTTCAGCATGGGTCTTCAAAGGGATCTCTTCACTGTAAATTGCTACGTACCATGTTCTCCATTTACCATTGTTCCTTGTCTGATCCCAATAGTCATTGACCTTCTGTAGCCCTTTGTTGATAGTATCTTCTTTGAGAATGTTCAGTCCTTCTCTGCATAGGTTAGGTTCCTGCTGCTAGTTATCCTCCCAAAACCAGGCTAAGTTCCCATTTTCGATCTCCCAAAAACTATGTTTCTGAACTAAGGCTCTGTTCTCCCAAGCATTGTTACAAATATGGGAGCCCCTGATGTGTCTTGTCATTCGTATATGGTCCCTTTCCTGCCAATCCTTTGCATATTTTTGTTTCCAGATTTTGGCCCATGGGCTTCTCGTTTCCTTTAGCCATCTCCACCAAAGTTTTGCCCCCAAAACTTTGTTGAGAGTTTCCGTTTCACGAAGACCCAAACCCCCATGAGTTTTGGGTTTGCAAAGCTTGTCCTAGGCTACCAGAGCCCATTTCTTTTTTTCTTCCCCTTTTCCCCAAAGAAAATCTCTTTCATTATTACTGATTTGTTGTAAAACTCCTTTTGGGACAGGAAGAGCCGAAAACATGTAGATTGGAATGGTTTGCAGGATTGCCTTAGTGAGAACTAACCTATCTGCTAAATTCAAAGATCTACTTGTCCATTTACTAACTTTGTCCTTCAGTTTATTAGTCACTAGCTCCCAAACTTCCTTTCTTAGAGGTTTGTCAGTGAGAGGTATTCCCAGATATTTGCAGGGAAGATGGTCTTTCTGAAAGCCTAGAATTCTGGAGAGATTTCTTTGAATAACAATATTAGTGTTGAAAAAGAAAACTTCTGATTTTGTGAGGCTTACCTCTATGCTAGCAGCCATAGAAAAATCATGCAGAATTTGTTTGAAAGATTTGGATTCTTTAACTGTGGGTGTGCCTTGCAGCTTGGTGTCATCTACAAATTGTTGATGAGTTAATGAGTCTCTGTCCTGGGTTAGCTTGAGACCTAAGATTCTTCCTTCCACCTTGGTTGAATTGATTGCTTTGCCTAATCCTTCCATCATAAGGATAAAGAGATAGTGGGAGAGTGGATCTCCTTATCTGAGACCTCTCGAAGGCCGAAAGGATTTGGAAGGAGAGCCATTGAGAAGGATTGAAAAGCTAGTAGAGGTAACCATAGCCACAACCCATCTTATCCAATTATGGTCAAAGCCATACGATTTTAGTACTTCCCTGATGTATGACCAACTTAGCTTATCATAAGATTTCACTAGGTCAAGCTGTATGATCATACTTGCTTGCTTTTTATTCTTGACAGAGTGCACCACTTCATGAGCTTGAATGATGTTATTGAGAATTTGCCTTCCTTCCACATATCTAGTTTGCTCCTCAGACATGAGAGTTGGAAGAAGGGGCTTGAGTCTATTTGAAATTACTTTAGAGATGATTTTGTATACTACATTGCATAAAGCTATGGGTCAGAATCCATCTGGTGTCATAGCTTTTTCCTGCTTGGTAATTAGGGCTATGAAGGAGGCATTTAGCACTTTTGGCATTGTTTTTGAATTTCTCGAATCCTCCACCACCTCAAGGATGTCGTGTTTGACTATTTCCCGGCATGCCTTGAAGAAATCTACATTGAAACCATTTGGGCCTAGAGCTTTCCCATTATGCATCTCTTTGATTACTTCATTGACCTCCTCTTCTATCACTGGCCTGTTGAGATTATAATTATCTTCCTTGGTCACCAGTTTTAGAATGTGCCGAGTGAAGCTTTTAATAAATAGAGATCTGTCTAAGATGGGCTCCTCTGCAATGTTTTGAAAATGTTGTACTAGAATGGATTCCATATCTTTGTGTGTGCTCAGCTCTTTCCCTTGAGGATCTATGAGTTTTTTAATCCTATTATGAGCTCTATGTTCCATGGTATATTTGTGAAAAAACATCGTATTTCTTTCTCCATATTTAATCCATTGCACTCTTGATTTTTGTCTCCAACAGATTTGTTCCTACTGACATCTATTGTCCCATTCTTGTTGGAGAGAGTCAGCTTGCATTTTCCTATCCTTAATGAAGCCTTCCATGATGAGAATTTGGTTAATTTTCTATAATTTTTGTTCCACTTCTCTTTTGGCTTTAAAAATATTGCCAAACTCATTTTTGTTTCATTCTTTAGTCTGAGCTTGATATGTTTGAGTCTTTGTTGTAGAAGGAACATTTTCGTGCCTTGCATGGGCAAGTCTTCTGTCCACCATTTACCAATATTAGTGATGAAGTCAGGGTGAGTAAGCCAAACATTCTTGAACTTGAAAGGTCTGTTCCTCAGAGTGTCAATAAATGAAGCTTCTAGCTGAATAGGCCAGTGGTCCGGTCCTCCAAAAGGAAGGATAAAAGCATTCAAGTTAAGGCCGAAGAGAAAGAGTTCCTCCGAGATGATGAATCTATCTAGTTTCGAGGAAACTTGGGAAGCTCCTCCCCTCTTATTTTTCCATTTGAAGGTACCATTTACTGTTTCTGTGTCCACTAGCCTCATGCTAATTAGGAAGTTTTGGAATGCAATGGAGTATCTACCTAGTGATCTGGTCCCTCCTTTTTTGTTGTGAGAGATCTGATCATGTTGAAGTCTCCTCCCAAAATCCAGGGCATTACTGGGTGTCTCTCTCTCAATTCCTCCAGTGAAGTGAGAAGCCTGAGCTTGTCTTCAGGTTTTTGAGGACCATAGACATTTGTGATCATATAGATTTCCTTATAGCCCAAAGGTTGGAGAACCATTGAGAGGTAGGTCCTGGATGCTTCAACATCCATAATTCCAAATTAGTGAGGATTCCAAAGAGTGAGAATCCCACCCACTGTATTACTGGCTTTGACTTCTAGGTGCTCATATTTAATAAACCTTTTGTTGTGTATCTCCAAGATTTTGTCTATTGAACATTTTGTTTCCTGTATAAACACCATATCTGGGTTTTCTTCTTTTATTCTATTGCTAAGATTTCTTTGTTTTCTTTTACTTCCTAGACCCCTAATATTCCAAGTTGTGAGATTCATGACGATGGGTTTGTAAATGAGTAAATGGTGAGATCTTTCATCTTGCCTAAGCTGATCATGAGTTTCCCACACTTTGTCAGCATCTCATTTTGTCTCTTCCTTCCTCTTTTCTTACCTCAGTTCTTGGTAGAGTGTCCTAATGCTTCCTCCATTGATTTGGCCCCTTTGTTCACCTGGCTATCATGGCCCCCTTTGACTCCTGTAGCCTTTGTTTGAGATCTCTAGAGGAAGAGCTATTGTACTCTATCAAACTCCTCTTGTGGTAGAGAGTCAATTCCCTTGTTGGTTTCCTAGTAGAGGAAATTTTCTAGATCAAGATTCTCCCTCTCAAGAATCTCCTGTAGTTTGTGGTCTTCTGTCCCAACTTCATTTGGGGTCATCTCATGGTCCCTGCCAAGTTCCATATTGTTTGGTAGATTCTCCTTTTGTTCATTGTTTTCATGTATGATTTCCATGTTGTCCTCTTTTTCCCTCTCTGTGGGATTGATCTCTAGTGCATTGTCCTTTCCATTGTTCTCTCCTTATTCTTTTAAAATCTTGAAACTGTTACAACTTGGTAGCTTGTTCTCACTAGTTTCATTTTGGTACTTTCATTCCCCTCCTTTCTCTCTTCCTCCCATCTTGGTGAATCCTTCAGAATCTTTGCCTATGTTGGTTCTCGGATTATTCTCCATTTTGTTTTGTGGGCAATCTCTAAAGAGGTGCCCATGTTCATGACAATTATGGCATCTGAATGGGACATGTTCATAGCCCACCACCTGTACCCATTCCTCATCATAGACTTCTAGAATAGCTTCATCTGGAATTGCACCCGATAGATCCATTTCCACACATATGCGGGTGAAGTAGGTATATTTACTTCGCAGAGTTGCCTCTAATATTTTTGGAAAATTCCCTAATTTATTTCCTATATATTTTAAGGACTTAGGCAGCCAATAATCTAGAGGTAAGGAGTATATTCTTATCCATACCAGGACTGATGTGAATGTTTCTCGTTCCGGGACAAAGTTCGTCACCCAAGGTTGCATGTATAGGACTGTAGTAGCATAAAAGTAGGGTCCTCCTTCGGACACTCAGTCTTTGTCCTCTAGGTTAGTGAAAACCACTGTGAAGAAACCCTTGGACCCTAGATGTAGATTTATTTCTCCCTTTGGTTTCCAGTTGTTTCTTATCCATGTGTACAGACTTTTCTTTGTAGGCCATATACCCATAAACTTGCATATAACTGTGTAGGTCGCCATGTGATCTCTGTGCACCTGTAGTGCAGGATCATTTAGGACCACCCGGGGTTTAATGGTTGACTTGGGTTTACAGGGTCTCATTGCGGATTTGTACTCGTTTCTCTAACTACTGTCTCCTGGTCTCTCCTCCCTCTTGACTGCCCTGTGAGTCTCTTCCTATTCATTGGATTTGCTGTTTTTCGGCTATTTTGTGTTTGCCTTCTTTTTTTCTGCCTCCGTACGTTTCCTGAATCCATTCAAACTTGCCTCCTTGCTTCTGTTTGATGCTACATTACTGTAGGAGGGAGTGGAGTTGCCTCCTCCTTGCCCCTCCATTGTTACTAGCTTGCTCCTGTTGCTCTTTGTTCTTAACCCTAACTTCACTCCGTAACCAAAATCTCCCTTATTTAGTTTTCATAACCGGTGCTGCTTATGAGTTGTCTTTATCATCGAAAATTTATCATAATTTAATTGTCAAATTAATATTGAAATTAAAATTGGAGATAGTCATGTTATAAGTATGAATAAAATTTTGTAATAATAATTTACTTACTTTTTCTAAAATTAGAATTTGTTTTTCAATTATTTAAAAGTGATCAAAATAATTAAAGTCTACATATGTTTTAGTAAGTATTTCAAGTTTTAAAACAATTACATTATATTTTTGATATTACTAAGTAAAATTAATAAAATTGAAAAATAAATATTATTGTTTTATAAATTCAAAACACAATATACTATAGGTGTTTTTTTCAAAATTGCTATTATATATAATCATGTTAGGGTTTAGCAAATCATTTGAATTAACTTGTAAGATTGAAGTTTATAACAATATATTTTAGAAACTTTTAATTTTAATAATTTTTTTAATTATTTACATTTCAAATAAATCATTTAAAAAATTAATCACTGGTTTTAAAGGTAAATTAATAAAATACAAATATAAAATCCATTATTATATCATAAAAATACACATGCTTCTTCAAATATTTTGTATTATATAAAAGTGTTTTATATTATTACATTTTAAAAAACAGACCAATTTATACCTAAAAGTATGAATTGAATTTAAATACTTAAAACTTGAATCGAATTTAATTACTTAAAACTTGAAGTTATTTTAAATGAATCAATTTAAACCAGAATCAATGTTGATTTTGAGGTACCATTTCTCAATAAAAAGAAAATGTTGTATATTTAGTACTTTTGAACTCAGCAAAGGCTTGATTTCTTAGTGATCTATGATTACTGCTGCTAAATCTGAAAGGACAATTTGATTTTATTGTGGAAAGATAAGGTATTTTTCATGGAATAAGGAAAAGAAAGGCAAAGCGATATTTCTGTTAAACATTTTTCCTTTGTTTTTATTCTTGTTATGCATAATTTTGTATATATTATTGAATTATAATAGTTATTTTGCTTAAAACATTTACAATAAAAATTATAAAGCATATTTAAAATAATGTAATTAATGAAAAATTTTCACCTAATATTTTTCAATTAGATAAGTCGGCAAGTGAAGCTTACAATTTTACCATTTTGCGGAAAGTTTAAAATTCCATGAATTTATATTTATATTTAATTAATGTTTTGAATTGTGATCAATTAACTAAAAATATATAAAATTTAAAAATAAAATCCTCCCCATATTATATTAAAATAAAATTTAAAAAATTAAAATCTTACCCATATTTTATATTAATAGAGATTATGGTTTTGCAAATCAATGTACCAAAGTGTAGAAAATCTACGAAATTTTTATCTACTAATATGAGCAATTTGAAAATAAAATTTATTCTCACATAAACACATAATTTCTTTACTAGATGCAACAGAATAGGAACAGAAATAAAAACACAATCACACAATTTGCTAATGTGAGCAATTTGAAATAAAGTTTATTCTCATATAAACACAGAATTTCTCTACTAGATGCAATAGAATATGAACAAAAATAAAAGCATAGTCATACAATTCAAAAACATAGAATCATCTAGGGAACCCAATTGGGGAAACCCTTTGCTTGATGAGGATTCTATTGATAGAAAAAATCAAGCAATTGATCTCTTAAAAAACATAGGTGTTTCAATCTGAAAGACACACATGTCTTTCTTGCTTATTCTAATCTTGAAAGCCTTGCAAGACTGTTGATCTCAGTTTCCCTTTACAAATCTATATACAAGATTCTCTTCCACACTTTTCATCACACAAGCTCCACACACAAACTTGTGCTTCCAATTGCTTTGTCTCACCAACTCGTGCTCACCAAAGCAATAATTAAACTTGTGCCTTCGTTCATCCTTTTAAAGGAAATTCGAATGGTTAGAATTAGTGAATTTCTAATTAAGAAATGATTTTGTGACTGATTGAGTTAGCATGAGTTAATTTCTCATGAAACTCATCCTATTTCAATTCAACCCCTTGAAACTAAATAACTTGTGTTTTTCCTCAACAACTCAAACTAGAAAATCAAGAACTCGACTTTCAATTTCAGAACATCAATTAACTGCATCCTAGCTCATCATATTTTTTTATGGATTGATTCCTAAATCATACGAACTCGTCCTAATTTATAGGGAATCTCCTAATTTTAGGAACTCAAGTCATGCACAAGAAGGAACTTAGGCTCCTGCAATTAAAGCACAAATCAAGGAACCAATTTCTGTCTAATATATTCAACTCTCCCTCTTAGTGAGGAAGGTGTTCTTGGAAGAACCTCATCCACCTAGATATGTCTTCAAAAATACCAAGTTATTTGTTGATGCAGCTACTCCCTCTAAACTAGAGGAGTTCCTTGCTTTCTTCTATGGAACCTGCTTTCAAGATCTATTCTTTCCCACCACTCTTTACAAGTCCACCACTTTAGTCATAAGTGTCATGTACCCTGTGTACCTTTATGGTTGATTCCTCTGGCTGGAAGTGATAATGGAGGAGTCAACTCTCTTATGATCTTCTTTAACCAAATCCTCCTCCCACTTGGCTCGAACTCTCCCTATACTATAAGTATATGATTGAGTGGTTGCCTCCATTTTCCCTAGGGTATGGTCCTCATCATCATCATCTTGTTGTTCAACACAACTTCCAACTAGCTTAGCCTGACACTAAGATACTAGTTGAGGCTCCATTTTGAGAACTTTATCCTGCTCTCACTCAACCACCACTTCTCTACTTTGAGCTCTCCATGACTTCTTTCTCAATGTTGCGCCTATCTCTACCTGCAAGTTGTAGAGATTCTTCACCCTCAAAACTATCTGCTTGTTACATCTAGAAATAAAGTGTTGGAGATATGCCTTACCTCTACCAAAGATGATATCATATTTGTTGTCCTCAATGGTAGCTACCGAAATAAGATTTTTCCCCAATCTTGGAACACAAAGAACATCATTGAGATGAATAGGATTACCTAGCTCCCTCTTAGAATTGATAGTACCAACTCCTCTAGTTGCACACTAACCATCATCTCCTAGCTCAATATGAACTTGCATGCCCTTCTCCTTTAGGTGCCTGAAACACTTCTTGTTCTTGGTCATGTGGAAGGATGTTCTTTTAAACACATTTAGAAGTTGCTTTGCCTCCTCTTTTGTTATCACTGCAAATTTTGTTCCCTCAGAAAGTGTGCATCTCCAACTCCATAATCTTCCACTATTAATGATCCCAACTCCTTTTATGTCACTGAACTTTAGCTCACTAATCAACCCCACTAGCGGGCCTCTAGCTCCACTAAGAAGTTTTCTCATTAGGTCTTTTGAATTTTCTCTCTTATTAGTGGTTTGGCCATCTGCAAACCCACTAAACTAGGGCTCCACAAATCTCCCTCTTAACAACTCATTAGTCCTTCAATGATCATTGTACATGTGGACTTCAAAGACTACCCACTTATCAAGATTCCAGCTACTCCAGAATGTTGCTCCTAGGGCACAAAAATTTGTCATGTCACTATGGCATATCTGCCTTATTGTCACTTTCCTCAAATCTAAAATATGTGTGTTGGTCGATTTTATTCACAGCTCTAATACCATGTAGAAAATCCACAAAATTAGGATCTACAAATATGAGCAATTTGAAATAAATTTTCTTCTCACATAAACACAAAATTTCTCTACTAGATGTAGCAAAATAGGAACAAAAATAAAAGCACTGTCACATAATTCAAAAACACATAATTTTTTAGGGAACTCAACTAGGAAAACCCTCAGCTCGATGATAATTTTATTCATAGAAAAAACTAAGCTATTAATATTTTACAACATACAATTGCTTCAATATGAAAGACACACTTACCCTCCTTTCTTGTTTTGAGCTTGAAACCCTTGCAAGACTTTTGATCTTTGTTGCCCTCTACCAATATGTGCATAATCTTCTCTTGCAAAGTCTTCCTCTTACAATCTCCATGCACAAACTTGTGCTTGCTATTGCTAGGTCTCACGAACTTGTGCTCACCAAAATAATGATTAACTTATATCTCCATTACTCCTTTTATAGTAAATTAAAATGTCTAAAATTAGTGAATTTGTAATTAAGGATTTTTTTTTGACTGATTGAGTTAGCATGAGTTGATTGGTCATACAACTCATCCTATTTCATATCAACCACTTGAAACACAATCACTTGTGTCTTTCCTCAATGAACTCACACTAGAAAATCAAGAACTCAACTTTCGATTTTAGCATATTAGTTAATTGTATCCTTACTCATCCTATTTTTTAGGGGTTGATTAATAAATTATAGGAACTCATCTTAATTTATAGGGAATCTCTTAATTTTAGGAACTCTATCCATGCACAAGAAGGAACTTGTTCTAGCTCCTATGATTAAGGTACAAACCAAGGAACCCTTTGATCGCTAATATTTTCAACACAAAGACCTTACCTAATGAGAAACGTGAGGCTTATTATCCATTCTTCCTTATTTACATTATGATAAAAATCTAAAAAATAACTTTTATTGTCCATTAATCTAGAAAGAAAATAGTGATTTTAGTGTCAACAATATTGTTATTTTTAATGTAAAGAATTGAATGTTTGAATTCACAATTATATTGAATTTTCTTGGTTGTGTCTTTTTTTTGTTGACATATATTTTTAAATAGAAATATTGTGTTTTTTTAGATTTGTGGTGATTACGTCTCCACATATCTATCAACCAAAAAAGCAAGGTTTAAGAGACTTTTGTTCATGGTCGTTGTTATTTATAGCTTCAACAATTTCTTGTCCACTACAATATTTGATTTCCAAGTAGCTTGGAAAATTCATCAGATTAACAACACAAATAACTATTGAAATAAAATTCATTGAGATTTTAATAAACATTTCTCTATAGAAAAATACTTTAAATGATACTCTACCTTGCAATTTGAGTAGCCTTTTAGGTTCAAATTGATTGAGTTATTTGGTTATCTTCCAATTGAAGATCCAACTTAAGTTTGGTCATTTCTTCTTTAATCAAATGAAACAACATGAAAAAGTGCTCTCCTTTTTCAGTTTCTCCTATTATGTTTAATTCCATCAATAAGCTATTTTCTTGATCTTCTACTTTACGAGTTAGTTGATCTTCTATTTTAAACAAATTTTCTTCTTTGGGGAGGGAAGAATATTTATTCCAAATTCAGTCATATTAATTTCGTTCCGTTTCTCACTAGTGTAATCACCAAAGTAAAATGTACTCTGCCATTTACTTCGTTCAATGTATTTTAGTCAAGTGATGAGCTAATCTATTCTCTCGCTCCCCTAAAATTGGAAAGTCCAACAAGATATTAGTTGATTATATGAGGGATCATGAATCAGATACATAGTTTCGTTCTAGATTTCTAAAATGCTCCCAATGTGAAAGGATTTGAATAAAAAATCTCATAAAATTTGATTCGGGTCATGGATTGCATAGAAATTGATAAGTATGTTTACATTAGCACTATAGTAAGACCCTACTTTAAAAATAAAAAAGGTGAAAAAAGAATAAGATTTATATTTAGATTCATAAGGTCTCTCATAAACATCACCTTCTCGCACCCTCACTTCTATGTCTCTTTAGTTCATTATGATGAATAAATGTGCACTCTTAGCCTTTCACATCCTCTATCTTATCTTTGGGAAGTCATGTTATTTATAAAGCAACCATCATTATTTCGATATGAGAAACTACAAGTTATGATTAATGTTATTGCAAAGAAAATTAGCTAACTAGCCCGGAACACTTCTCTGGAGAAGAATTCATCTTATTATTATACGCAGTTATTAAATATCGATCACTACCAATCATCGGGAAAAAAAAAAGACTCCATTTGAGTTATCAGCTATAAATGTGGAGCTATACTCCATTCATACAATAAAATATTAATAAAATTAGATATCAAATAGTTATATTTTGTAATCATTCTAGAATATCTACTTCTTTTGGTTTTCAAAATACATTTTTGTAGCACGTTTTAGGAGCAAAAAAATTCTATTAGAAACCAGCCATTTTGATCATTCATATAGTTACCATCCATTACTTAATGTTAATTACTGAACAAACAAATTATCATAAAACTATTCTGTATTAATAGTATTAAAACGTACGATGATTGTAAGATTCAATATGAGTATTGATCATAGAATAATAGACATAGTGTGCCGATTTCATTCTAATGAAATTAGTATTAAGTAGATGTAATGTAAGTTATATGTAACTCATTCAAGAATCGAGTGATATACAACAAAAATGTCCATGCTCCCTTGAGAAAAATTTTGTTTTTCCTCTAACCACCATAAATAACAAAACAGATTATCATTTTTTTCTCATTTTCGGTGGTGTTTTAGCACATTGTACTATAAATTTCCAATTTTTTTCACTAAAGTTATGTATCCCTTATTCATATGCATACGCATACTTTATATTGACTGTGAATTTTTAATAGTAGATTCTTTTTTCTTTAAACAAGTCTCTATAAGTTTTCCTAACATTTCCCTAATTACTCTACGCTTCTTCTCGTAAGTGGAATTACTCATTATTATGTTCACTAAAAAGGTATCTTGTTCATATATCACTCTCCTTTTATTTTATTCCCATTTCTCATTTATGTATTAAATTTTCTCATTCTTACCAACAAACTAATCATGGTATGGGTAGCTACAATAAAATTGCTTCGAAATTCTATGTGTCAAAGACTATATCCCTGCAATAACAATTATTTAAGCCTCTTAGGAAATAGGATAATTTAACAAAATGCATGTGTAGATGTGAAAGTTAAGATACAACCAAAATAATAATCATAGTAACGCACATCATGCAAGATACATAGATTTTTATAATACAAAATATTATGAGGTTTTTGTGTTAGTAGATAAAGATATGGAGCTTATGTTTTAATTGGAAAATCCAATAAAATAGTTTCATGAAATTCATTTTAATGAGTCATAGTTATCTACTACAAATATTACTCCAAAGTTAATCTATGAGATCATCAAGTGAAAGAAACAAGTTACATATCTCTCTCCAACCTATTTACTCTCTTTCTCAAACAATTTGCACACCATAAAGCACTACTAGCATATTTAATAGCCAAGGAGTGATGGGGCTTTCAATTGACCTATGATGTACCACATGCATTCATGGGACATTAAAGAATATCCTAAATATTGTTAAATAGAATCCAAAAATCGTTTTGATAAACCCCCTTCCTAATACATCTTATTAATATAAAAGCTACCAATTTCTACTAAATAGTCTCATTTTGATAAGATACCTCTTTTTATAACACCTATAAAAGACTCATACCTAATATCTCCCCCTGATTATGTATTATACATCGAATTTATTTTTCACAATTTTAAAACACCTTCTATGAATGAACCTAATATGATATTGATGAACAAGGGGAAGCCCATATGGAAGGAGCTCTCTTCCACTATACAACTCAACACAAGGATGTATGCTCTTTTTCCGCTCAATATTACATTAGAGCACCCTTCCACCATAATTCACCTTAGTATGTCTCGAAATAATCCACTCTATTCTAAGCTCTTTTTGAGTTGTTCACAAGAACATTACTTGGCTCTCAAGCATCTAAACAGTATAAAATGCATAGTAGATGAGGTTTTCTTAACTTACCTAACCTTTACGATCACATATATGCATCATCCATTCAAAAAAAAATGGAAATTATTCATTAATGATGTTTATTACAACTAAATTTTAGGTTTCCACGTGGATATCAAGGGAGACCACAACATTAAAAACATAGATAATTAATTTGACAATATTTGAACCAATGGTGAGGCCAATGGAATGAAAGGATTGGTGAAATTAATGATTGGAGTTACTTCTAGCTACATCAATGTATGTCTCTCACAATTCTCATATTGTCTGTAATTAAGCCATGCTCCCATGCCTACATGAGAGGAAATTCCCACTAACAACTTACATGCATTCAATTATTGGCTTTAATAAGTTAGAAATGGTATATGACTTCATTTACAATGCATCAATGAAAAAAAAAATGTTCTAAGGAGGACACTTAGTTACTTCTAGATGACCTCACATTTTCCCCTTCTATCTAGTGGAATCATAACCCTATTTTATTCTACACTACCATCTTCAACCATTATATATTATATTATTTCATAAATATTTCAATATTTTGTTTTATCCATGATGATCCTAACATATAGTCCACAATCCCTAACATTGAACTTCTCACTAGGAATCCATATTTACATATTGACAACATCTATATATTATGATTTAATATATGCAATTAGTAAAAATGAGGACAATATTTCATTTTTTATACATTCCCTTGGAATATGGTTGATCCAAATCAATAAAGGAGAAATTAAATAAATAACTTTACTTGAATGCATCAAACAATTCTGTAATTGGAAAATCAACCTTCAATAAATGGACCACCTATTATTTAGGTTTCATTGATTCAGCTGAAAAACATACACTATGAACCAAGAGATTCTTTGTTTAATGCACCAATAGTTTTTTTGCATTTATATTATACGTAAAATTGAGATGCAATGATGTAGGTGCATACACTAAGCTAAAGATGTGGGAGTCTAGACAACAACTTACCAATCTGATGGGATGTGTTAAGTTCCTATACCAATAGGAGTCATAATTTTTGAATGACTGAAATTAAAACTGTAATATGTACATACCTTTGCTTTCTACAAATGTTTTACATATTCAAATAATAAAAAAAAAAACATGTAAAGAGGGTTTGTCCTAAAAGAAAAATCAAAGGACAAAAAGAATAAAAAAAGGTCAAAAAAGATGAAAAAATGAACCCCAAGAAAGAAAAAGACCATGAATGTGTGAAAGACAAAATGCCACTAGTATTTACTTTTGATGTAAAATAAAATATTGTGTGCGGCTTGTTACCTTTACCACAATCCATAGATGGTCAAAATGTTTAAACTTGGCTACTTCATATTTTCAATTTTATGGTTAGAAATAGAGAATAAAATCTCACCAAATTGTTTAATCTTGGCAAATAAGTAGATAGGTAAAGTAAATAAAAGGAGCTCAATAGTTTAATCTAAGCCCTTGGATGTAATAAGGTTAGACATAGATAGATTACTTTTGTAAGAAAAAGAAAATGTTTTGATAAGGGTTTGCCAACTTAAGTGCACCCTAATAAAGAGAAGAAAAAATGGTAGGATGAGTAGATGGATAAGTAGTTGAATGGTTGCAAAATTGTGTTGATTGATTAGATAAGATCATATCATTTACCTTCATCATCAAATCTCTAAGTATGGATGAAAATTGAGTGTTTACCAAAGTACACAAAGTCAATTGATTAACCTCCCTCATTCATTAAATTTTTTACTTAACTAATTTTCAAGGAAAGTCTTAAAGTACTTAAAATCTTAAGTTAAAGGGGCTCAGAGCATTTCTCTATCTTCTGGAGGACCGGACCCTCGTCCCAATAACTTATAGGTCCTAAGTATTAAAGTTCGCCTCATAAGCATTACCCTTCTTCACTTCACCTCATTTTCCCTAACAAATCCCTTTTTCCTAAGGTAAAATGGCATGTTCTCCTAAGGAAAAGCCATTCCCCCAAGCAAACCCCTTTCTCAAAGAAACCCACAAAAATAACACTAAGCCTAAGTTATAATGTGTTTTTAAAAGCAAATAAATTATAAAAGCACATTTAACTTGGTGCTAAGTTATTTTCTGCTTTCAAACTCATATTAACTTTATCTTTATATATTAAAATCCCAAAAAAAGAAATACAACTCTTCTCGTATATAATCATAAATAAAACCCGTATATTAATATCTCTCCCCATATTTTGAAACATAAACTTTATTAATGAATGATTAATAGGTTAATTAAGTCAATCAGTGATTAATTAAGAACCAAAACCCTCTACCAAATAAAAGAGATTAAATAACTGATTTGCGGTTAATTAATAATCGATCCCCGCCAATAAAATCACCCCCGATGCCCTTAATCCGCCATTATCCATCATTAATTAAATCCTACTGTTAGGATATTCACACATAGGAATAGTTAAGTATAACTTGGTCTAGTATAGAGTTAGGTAAAGTGTGTTTCTTTACTATGTACATTTGTAACTAACAATCTGACGGTCACGATATGTAGTGATCCGACGGTTCATTCTCTCCTCGGTATTACCGACAATTGATCCGTGGCCCAACACCAGGTGGTCCATGATTTCTATTTAAATCACATGGAGGGTCATTTGTAGGTTAACCGTTCATGAGAGAAGATTATGTAAATTTTCATTATTTCATTAATAAATTGTCTGAAGTGGCCGCATTGGATCAGGTCATGGATTGTTTCCCTCTTTGAGGGTTTTAACCACGTCAAAATACTGGTGTATTGATCTATGATCTGTTTGTGAGCGGTGTCCTTTGGTGTTCTGTCTGAGGAAATTACCCTGTAAATTCCTACATGGTATTAGAGCTATTTGAGGGCCGCGTCCATTGGTGATCCAAATCTGAAGCCGGTAGAATTGCATCTGACTGCCATCTCCTAGATCTATTGTTTCTGACTGCTTTCAGGATGAGAGGACTGCTCTGTTGTGTTGGGAGCATCTGTTCTAGTGAGGAACCCCTCTCATTTCACGTGAAAAGGTTTCCGGTAGCCCTAGCTGCGTCATTTTTAAGATCTGGAGGTATACAGTGTTTATTTGCAGTTTATAGTTATTTTCTCTCTGTTTATTTCGGTTTCGGTTTATTTAGCTCTTTTTATTACCGGATCTATACCTTTCATTTCTACGTATGTTATTTGCCCTATGACTCTATGCGATCTGGGAAAATCAGAAACAGAAATGAACGATTTTTCTCATGCGTATGCTCTTTTCCACTGTGCCTTAGTGTGATCTCGGAAAATCAGAAACATTGAGGAAAATATTTAGTTTCCGGGGAAAGCTAACTTTAAGCCGTAAGGCTTGTTTTTTTGTATGTCCGTGTTGGTTTCTTTGTTTTTGTTTTGTAGGAAGAAAAAGAGCTTTCTCAAGCAAGCACACAATCCAAAGCTTCACTGACCAAAGAAAACAAAGCCCCTCCCCGCCCTCTCTCTCTCTCTCTCTCTCTCTCTCTCTCTCTCAAACGTTTTGTTTAGCTCACTTGGTTCAAAGCTAATTTATGAGAGTAGGGGTCTTGGGTTAAAATCTCCTTTTTGTGGAAAAAGGGGCGTTTTTTTTCATTTCCGCACATTCCCGCACTTCGTTGGCGCCTTCATCAACTTTTCTTTAAAAAGCCATAATTTCTTCATCCAGAAGTCGTTTTCAGAGCCGTTTTTTTTTAACCAGCCTAATTTTTCGAGATCTTTCCATTGCAACACTTAGTTTCAGCATATATAGCTTTAGTTTCTGTTAAAATGGAAATTCCATGCCAAGTTATTCTTGACAACACCAACTACTTCCAATGGTGGTCCTACATTGTGGATTTACTTAGAAGTAAAGGTCTTTACCGACTAGCCTCAGGCCAAAAAACCAAGCCAAAAGTTGAAGAGAAGGCAGCTAAATGGGAAAATAGGCAAGATCAAGCATGTGGGTTGATAGGGATGTCTATCTCTCCCGATCTTAGATTCCATATTGCAGAACTTGATACTCTTGATGAAGAAATGAAGCAGATTACTAAAGTTTTTGGAATAAAAAATGAACTTAGAGCCCATCAACTTGAAAATGATTTGCTTACATTGGACCCCAATAATTTTTCTTGCATTGAAGATTATTTTGTCCAAGTTCAAGACCTTAGACTTCTCTTGTCAGTGGTTAAGGTTAAGAAAGAAGATAGTGCCCTTATCTATTGCATTCTTACTAAGTTGGGACCAACCTACTCTATGTTTGTTTCCACCTTCCATTCTGCAAGAGAAGCCTTCATTTCTCAAGGACACAACTACAAGCCCCCTTCCTTTGATGCTTTTTGTGATTCTTTAATAAGAGAACAAGAAAAAATCTTACACCTTGGTCTTCTTATCTTGGAAACTCTTCTAAGAAAGCGTTAACCGCCCAACAGCAACCAAATTCAAAGAATCCTAAGAAGTCATATCCTGAAAAGAATGGTCCTAAACCAAAAAAGGATCCTAACCAATTTCAGCCTCAAAATGAAAAATCATTTCACCAGAATGATAAGGCAAATAAAAACAAAGGAAAGAAGACTGATAGACATTGCCACTTTTGTAATCAAGATGGCTACTTAGAATCTAAATGCTTTAAGAAGATGGAAGCCTTGGAAGCAGCAATGAAGAAGCATAACATCCATTT
>APFE030250074.1:81493-115720 GCA_000404065.3 Pinus taeda | reverse complement strand
CCGACGGTTCATTCTCTCCTCGGTATTACCGACACTTGATCCGTGGCTTAACACCCGATTGGTCCATGATTTCTATTTAAAGTGCATGGAGGGTCATTTGTAGATTAATTGTTCACGAGAGAAGCTTATGTAAATTTTCATTCTTTTATTAATAAATTGCCTGAAGTGGCCACGTTGGCTCAGGCCATGGATTGTTTCCCTCTTTGAGGGTTTTAACCACGTCAAAATACTGGCGTATTGATCTATGATCTATTTGTGAGCGATGTCCTTTGGTGTTCTGTCTGAGGAACTTACCCTGTAAATTCCTACACTACCACGATTAAACCCCCACTGGGCCCCTCCATTAAGCTTCATGTCAAATCCTCACCCCGATCACCATACGATCAGGTCCCATTTGATTCAACGATTGACGATCATATTGGGTGGCCTCCAAAGGATGAACTTTACTTGCCCGATATGGGTGGTTTCACTATTCACCCCACTACTACGTGGCACCCGATGAATGGCATTAGGCGGCCTCCCCCCAAAACCACTCTAGCCCAAAAGCAATGCGATCTAAAACCACTTACTGCCTCCCGCTAGACGACAGTGCATCTCATCCCCCGCTTAACCCCAAACATACTTTTCCCATATACCCACCAAAATAGTTGACTTTGCAAATAAAACTGAAAAAAGTCATTGTTTTTAGTTTCATCATGAAAAATACCGCTCAGACCTCCTTGCAAGCACCAGAGTACGTGCGACTGTCAACCCACGTCTAACTGCCAACCTACTGAAGCTATTGAACTTCAAGACCACCTTTCAGTCACGTACACTTCTTGCAAACCGTTGACAATCGTCCATCAATCTGTTCAGAGCCGAAACCAGGTATTTACCCAAATTAACTAAGAAACCCTATTTAATTCCCAAAACCTTTACTCAATTTCTTTAAGTTATTAAGTAATTAAGTAAAAGAATTGCCCAGCAACTCCACACCATTCTGAATTAAACCAATCTGCCCCTAATATGACTGAAAACCTTTCGCCCCCATCTTTGAATCCACAAGGACCAAGGATGGGTGCTCCAGTTGCATTGAATGTCCTACCAATTTCTACTCCCCACAGAGACTTATACCATCTCCCTTTGGCGGATAAAGACTTTCAAATCAAAGATACCTTTGTCCAGGAATCCCCACTGAAGTTATACTACAGGTACAGAGAGCAGTACTTAAACCATGCAAACAAAATAGGTTTTTGGGAATTAGGTTTGCCCAAGTACCAATTCCCCAGAGTTCATATCTTCCCAAAGATTGTCCACTATTTCCATATGAACTATAGTCCCAACCAGAGAGTAGCGATGACTCCCGACCATACTGTATTATTTACCATCACTACTGAATCCATAAATGAAATTTTATAGTTACAACCATGCCAAAACCTAACCCCCCTTTCTGTTGGAGACCTGCTCAACAGATTCCCTACACTCGCCTCCATCAAACTTTCTCAGTTATTCCAAACCTTCATTAGGGAAGAACAATACATTCCAAAGGACCCCCCTCCCCCCCCTTACATGTGGACTATATTCTCTGATCTTGGCTGAGACACCATAGCAATGATATCTAGTGTGTTAGGCCAGACTACAAGTGAATTTGTTGATGAGATTATTATAGCCTTCATGTCCATTTACACTCCTCGACAACCCCCTGTCATCATGTTTGACTATGCTAATTTCATTGCAGATAAGATGCATGATGAATCCATAAGGTTGGACAATGAAAGAGTACTCAAATATTCATCAGTTTTATATCATATTTTTCTGTACTATCAAGCTGATAAATTCCCATTTACACTCGAAAAGTTTGATACTAGAGGCAACCCTAGATCAGTAGTCTTCTCAACTTCATTAATCCACCAATATGACTCTTCAAATACTTATACATATTTCATAGATCTCTTTGTGCATCCAGTGACAACTATGTTGTTAAGAAGTCCTCTCCCCAGAATCAATGTAGATATCAGGAGGGTCCTACAGTTGTCCAAACAATATAGAGTGGGAGATTGTTACTTGTACCAAATCACACTAAAATCAGAATATATTGTTGTGAGTTAGCACCCTACAAACTGCCAAAATACCTCCCCATGATATTGTTTGCTCTGGAGTACTACAAGCAAATGATTAATTCTGATGAGGTACATTTTGTGAAGGCCAAGAAGAAAGCTCAACTCAAAATAAAGGACCAACTTGGCCCCTTTATATGCAATAATAAGGAAGTAGAAAAGCAAGAAGAAGAAATCCTTCAAAAGATGAAACTGAAACAATGTTTCATATGGAGATATGACCCTCTAGATTTCATTTGCAATAGAAGACAAAAGAACAAATTATCTCCTTATGTCCACCACAGAATTCTTGAAATAGAACAGTATGCAAATCAACTAGAATGTGTGGAGAACACTTTAGTATACTAAGATAGCACAGAAGTTGTTGTCAATAATGTGTTGATTGATCTAGAAAGAAGACTTGATGAAGATTCCTTTGTACAGGTGCTAGGAGAATCCCAGTCCCAAAGGGAAACACAGGAACACAGTGAGAAACTAGTAGAAGAAGGAACTCAAGAGCAAGAAGAATCAGAGTTGCCAGACATATCAGAAGAGCTGGCTCAGCTGTAACACATCATGAGTAATCCTCCTATTGTACAGACTCCTCTAAATGAGGAGAAGAATCCCAAAAGAGATAGAGAGGAGGCCAATCCTTCTAGCAGACCTATTGCATAGACTTATGTCAAGAGGCAAAGGTAAAATCATTTTTTAGAATAGGAATTCATAGAGGAAATAGCTGCAAATATAGGTACAAAAAGAGCAGAAAGCAAGAAGACCACTCCCTCTAGAGGTATACAAGAACCTTCTACTTCACAGGCTCAAATGCTGGAGAGACAACAGAGCGTGGAAGTATCCTCATTCAGGGCTCCAACTGGCCAGAACCAAGACATTAGAGAGAAATACAAAGAGATAAAGGCCAGAAATGAAAGGTTGAAGGCCCAAAGCTATGCATAATACCTGTGGCTCCCACTAATCAAACAAGGCTAATGTCAGCCTTTGATGTAAAAGAAGGTAAGATGTAGATGACTTTCATGAAGCCTACCACACAGTAGCCCAGGTCAATAATAGATTACTTGAAGACAAATTTTGAGGTGTTGGCGAAGGATATACATCCTATCGACCAAATAGAATTACACAAGCAGACTGGGGAAATGGTCTATACCACAATGACTAGCAAGGCCATTGCAGCACATCAACTTCAAAATTCGTTAATAATATATCAGCATAATTCAATTTAGAGAAGGCCTCTTCATAGGCCAAGGATACTAGGATAAAGTCCTTAGAGAGCTTAATCATAGACCTGATGCATGATCCCAAGGATGTAAAGGTTGCATAAAAGCTAATCAAAAAGAAAAATGATGACATAGTTGCATTGAAAACGGAGCTCAAAATTCCTCCTCTGCATCATCCAAAAACTGTTGAAGTATTGGAAACTCGAAAGGAAGAGAAGCTTATGGAATTAGTCCTTAAGTTAAATGATCAACTAAAAGAAATAGAGAAAGAGTTGGATAATATGATATAGTCTAGATAGAGTGAGTTAGCCACCACTCCACAATCTGTCATTCCTACAATCTCTATAGAAGTGCCCTCCACATTGGCTGCTTCCTTAGCATCAACAGTTCCACCAGCTATCGATATACCAGTCACAGCTACATCTAAAAGCACAGGGACATCCACAAAGAAGACAGCTGAATTGGTAAAAGCCTTGGAGAAAATGACCATCCAAGCTACTGAGCTCAAAAAGCTTAGAGAAAAAGTGTTAAGTTTGGAAACTGATTGCAAACTTGCACAAATACAACAAAAGGAAGAAGCTTAGAAGAATCAAAGAATGGGAGAAAGGATAAAAGTCCTTGAAAAGGAGTTGACAGTGCAACAACCACTAGGAGATATAAAGGAAATAATTTGGGCCAACATCATTGACTCTACCAATGATGTTTGGCCATCTATTCAAGTAATTTTTGAGCAAACTGAATTGGTAAAAGTGGCCACAAAAGAAATTCACAAGATAATGAAAGAGTTGGGAGACAAGCATGAAGAGGCCAACCAATTGATAGCACTCTTGAATAGCAAGAATAGGTATCAACTAGATGAGCTGGGCATAGAAGATAGAACAGGGACCATTATAGAAATCAAGAAGATTCTTACCAAAATGAACCTTATGCTCAATCTTAAGAAAAAATGCCAAAGCATTCAAGCTGATATTGATAGATTTATGACAAAGTTTGGCATTTTAAGGGAAAAAGGACTCCCTAGTCCTATGGTAATCCATGAAAAGCTTATGACCCAAGATGTTTATGTTGAAAGACTAAACAAGTTGGCCAGTAGCCAGGCTAGTACTTCAGGGATAAAAACTCTGCCCACGGAAAAGTATTGTATGATAATCTGGAAAATCTGTTTTTTCTAGAGCATGAGGTAAAGCACATGTTCGTCAACAAGCCAAATTTTTCCAAGTACACCGAAGCTAACGAGATATATAGAAAGATTATAAAGATGAAAATAACTAAAGGTGAATGGTGGATGAAACTAACAGATTTACTATAAAGTTACTGCAGTAAAATCTATATGGCAACCATGTAAAATAGATGAAATAGAGTCAAAATGTAGTAGGTAAAGGGTATTAGTAGTTAGAAGACATAAAGTGATTCCAGAACATCAGTATCAAGCAACTGAAAGAGCCAAATCTGAATTACAATAGCTAGCACAGTCACAATAAAAGGAATAGCAAGAAGATAGTTCTCCATCTATCTCTACCTTCATGCTTGAAGATATTTTTGGTCTCCTAGAATAATTCTCATATTGTTATGAGATATTTTGTAACATTTTTGTATAAATACTTCACGATTTGAAGTAATTAGTGTGGATTGAAATACATTTATGTAGACATTTTATATCAAGCTATGGAGCTATTGTATTCAAGATTGGAATGGTTTTTCTCGGTCATGAAATAAAGCTAAATACATTTCATGGGATTCTTATGCAGTTTTGGAACCAAATAAGTATTATCTCTTCATGTTTAATTATTGTTTTCTCATCATGTTATCAATATTCATATGATTTCTCTATGAAATCTGAATAGTAAACAAGGAATGATATCTCAAAATTAGATTTAACGCTCTCTGTTTTGACTATTTACTTTCTCATTGTTAAGGAATTAAGACTTCTGTGATCCATAACATTGTTTAGAAATTTTCTGCTAAACTATCTTGGTCTGGGAATTTTTAATTGCTCCCTTACTTCCGGAGTTTCCCCCCTTAGGTCCATAGTAAAGGATTCTTATTTTCCCTTTGCTACTGATCTCCTTCTGTTCTTCATCTTGATCCCAGTTTAAGGATTCTTCATTGCCCTTTTACATTGGTTAAGACTACCTCATCCATTTAAACCTGCAAATTTTCTTTTTATTGTGCTAGCCTACCCTGTGAACTCTTCCTTTAGTAATTGATCTGATCTAGTTAAGCCACTCTTTGATTGACTCCATAGCCCAATGGCCTGAATACTTGTTATGTCCATCTATTTTCTTAAGTCCACCACCCAATCAAAACCAAAACATCATGAGCACTAAAAACTAGCTTGAAATCCTACCCAAAACAAAGTTAAATTATAAAGACAGAGCCCTCTCTAGATTTAGGTTGGCTAGAACCTGAGTCTAAAAGATTAGGCTTGTGGTTACCTCGGATTGTTCCTTCTTTTATAACTTCTAGGGAAGACTTCTAAGTGATAACAGGATTTTCACATGGTAATGTTGGGAGGAACTTTTAAATGTCTTATAAGAAATTGTAAATATTTAGATTACAAAGTGAGTTTTGATTTTAGAATAGGTCGGAGAAGTTATTTTCTAATGTAAATAATAGCTTTCAGTTTCCCTTATTTTGTGGATAAGGAGAAATGATTCACCCTTTGTGACTCTTCATTGTCATGATTGATTTGTCCTGGGAAAGATTAAGAAAATAGTGTTTGGAGAGAAAAAGTGAAGAGAAGGGAGAGGGAGAGAAGAGAGGAACTCATTTTTCTTATGTGTAACTACAATTATGAGGTTTTGCAGATGCCTGTACCTTCAATCTATGTGAATGGAAAGTATTTATGTGTGAATGGCGTAATAAGTAGCAATTTGGGGTTGTAAGTTGTGTGACTATTATATGAATCAAAGTTGTGTAGTTACCTTAAATCAATTTCATGATGTGAACTGTTAGAAATTCATAATTTTTATTCATGTGCATTGATATTGGTTATTTTATGCAAACCTATAGCTTTCTGAATGGATTTATATTAAATATTTGAACCCTGTAGCTTCAATATTTTTGTGCTTTAATTATGCATCTTTAGCATTCTTGTTGTAGTGGTTTTGAAATCCTCTAGAGCAATGTTCATTGTGCCCTGGAATAGGGGCCACATGATTTTTTGTTAGTGACTGGTGTGTTGTTACAATAGAAAAATAGACTACCTTGTCTTTGAATATTATCAAATCCATTTTAGGTTCGTTCTTGGTAGGAAAATTCAAGTTCGCATTGCAAATCTGGTAAGTAAAGGCAAGAGAGATCATTCATTGTGTCAAGAAGCAAGTTAGGGACATTGAGATTTGAGCTCGAAAATGTTCCATTCATTTCACCTTCCTAGAAAATGCAATACGGTTTTTTTAGGGGTGCTACGAAATCATTTCACAATGCCTACATGATTTTAAATTGTGCTACGAAATCATTTCACAATGCCTATAGGATTTTAAAGTGTGCTACGAAATCATTTCGTAGCGACTACATAGGTGATTTTTGGGACTACATGTTAAATTTTTAAATGCGTGTTTGGCCTTTCAGTTGCACCATTTGTTAAAAGGAAGTGTATGTAATTGGATGAGGTGAGAAAAAGAGTGGAAGGTGAGAGAAAATTTCTCTCGTGGAACTTACCAAAAAAAATCACATTCTTATGTTGATTGCATATGTTAAAGGTTTCAGGAAATATTGTTGAATTTGACGTTACTACAGTGATATTTGTGAGGTAGCCTGGGGCTTTGGTAGCCGAGGTAACCTAGGCTGCATCAAGTGGTATCATAGCCAGAAAAATGTTTTCGCTTTACTACTCTTAGATAATGATACAGGAAGCTATTGGAGGAAACAAAGTTTACAATAGATTAAGGTAAACCTTTGTTTTCAAATTAAATTGAATTGAGGTTGGTTGATTGTGAGGTGTTGTGCAGACATAGTGGAGGATGTCTACCTTGAAGTAGAACAAATTTACTTAGGAAGAAATCAAGAGGAAGAATGGTGTTGATTTAAAGAAAAGGAAGGTTTGCAACAGTAAATGGATGACAACGGTAAGAATAATTCTACAGCAGTAGTTGTGTGTTCAAGTTAATATTGGAAAATGAGTTAATGGTATTTTTCTTTCGATTGATTGTGGATTAATTTTTTTATTAAAAGTAGTAGTGATGAATTTTTGCAACTAAGGATGATGGCAAGGAAACCTGTAGTAGAAAGTGAGGAAGAAAAAAAAAGTTCTCAGATGAAGAAGGTGAGTAAATTTCATGTAGAAGCCAGAAGAGAAGAGAGTGCTCAAATGAATATTCCAAAGGAAGGAGTTCATAGAAATACCCAGAGAAGACAAGCCATGGAAGGGCTTAGTATGGTATTTACAAACAAGTTGGTGGATACAACTTGTTATAGTGGATTGTGTGCAGTTCACTGTGAGCAGGCAGAAGCTCATAGAAGAAGGATATTTGTGACTAATAGGATTCATAGTAAAGGTTTAGAGAATCCATATTAGATCAAGTAAGGAAAATCTTCACACAGAAGTAGATAAAACTAAATTACAGCTAGAGATGATGAGAGAACTACTACAGAAAGATGAGGAAGACTGGGGTTACGGATGGACTCTTCGAGAGAAACTAAAATGGATTTTTTTGTAGGTGAAGCTGAGATAGATATCAAATGTTCAGTGGGTGAAGAAACTCAAGGAATTTGAACAGAAGATAAATTCTTAGTTCGAGGAAATGCTTAAAGGATCTGAGCCGCAACAAAGGATAATTGTTGAAGAATAAGTTCTTTGTGAACTTAAACAAGGAGTAAACCTTGGTTAGAGAGAGGGATAATGATGATGATTAAAGGAGACTAGGTGAGAGTCTCATGGGCCTTTTGGGAACTAAAGACCATCGTGAAGAAAATTTTGATGAGAGACTAGTTGAGAGTCTCACAAGTTCTGTAGGCAATCAAAATATGATGGCCGAGGTGTTAAAGGAGAATACATGCCATGATGATCTTGATTTTAACAATTTGTGTATGAACGCAGGAGTTGTTCTAGATGAAGGACAAAGCCTTGATTTATTTTGGTGCGAAGAGTATGAAAAATCATTAATAATTGCTATACATGGTAGAAGGAAGATAGAGGATAGTTAGATGAAGACTATGTGCCATGGGAAAATGCAGCCATGGAAGAATAACCTACGATTGATGAACACATGTGTGTGGATGTTAATGAGGATTCTTTTATGGTGGATGAATAAATGAAGATTAATGGGAAGCTTGGAAGCTTTAGTACTACATAAGGAAAGGATGCATGGAGAAAGTGAAAAAGAGACAGTGTACATGTGTACACCGAAAGAAGGATCCAGACTTCAAGATGACGATAGTGATGAAGAAGATGTTGATGAGGGGCTTATTAGGATTCTCACATATTATTTGGATAATGGATATCAACATGAAGAAATGGTGCCAAAAGCATCAAATGAGGATGCAAATCCTTATGATTTTGAAACTGACAACTTGTGTGTGAATGTAGCTTTAGCAAAGATTGGTAGAAATTATTTGGATATTGTTACAAAGATGAAGAATATTGGATAGAATTTGAATTATGTTAAAAATAAAGAACGTGAAGAAATTACTGCACAAAGTATTGAAGTTGAACACGATAAAAATTGGAGATGAGGATGGAAAAGCAAAACTTGATTTATGTTTTAGAGAATGACAAAGTGTTTGTAAGATGTGAAGCTAAACTACAGTTCTTGGAGAAGTTGTTGGAAGAGGATACAAATGGAGAAGAGCATTTATACATGTCTAATAATACAGATATGTATACTGCACTCGAAGAAATTGAGGTAAAATGTGATGATTAATTTCCTTGTGTCAATACAAATTTTGAAATTGATTTTTTAGAAAAGTGGCTAGGAGGAAATATAGAAGATGGAATCCGTATAAATTTTGTAGGTTTGGATGAGAAGAAGGAAGATATGAAGTAGTTAGAGGACAATAACGGTATGTTGAAGCAATGAGACAATGACATCTTTTCTAAAGTGTAGCAATAGGAAAGATATACAAGTGTTTTAAACAACTATGGCAGAATGAAAGACAAGTTTTCCATGAAGGAAACACAACAACTAGTATAGGGTGGCAAAGATAAACCCCAACTAGTAGAGGTAGGAAGATTAAGGAACAGAGGACTTAGCTTCGACCACCAGGATGTTAGTAGGGGATAACAATGATAAATTTCAGCAAGGAAACAATGATTTGAGTCGGCCTAAGGATAAGCCAGACATCAAGAAAAATGAAGTAAGGAAGCTAATGTTGTAGAAGCCTCAACCAAAGAGGTATGTAGGGAAAAGGATAATAAATGAAAACATGTTGGAGATGGCATAGAAAACGTTTCCTCAAAAAAGGAGGAGGAAGACTACAGTTGGAGAAAATAGTATAGCAACAAAATGACATGGAAAAGGACCAACTACAACATAAAGCTTCAGATCAAGGAAGATTCAGTTCATTAGCACATGGTTAGGATACCATGAATTTTTTTTCACCTTGGGAGTTTGATGCAGGTCATAGACCGAGTGCAAGATGTGAAATTTTGGAAAAGAGATTATCAATGTGATGGGATGGCCACATGGTAATGTTCACAGTGCTACACTGGGGGAGTAATACTAGACCACGTGCATTCATATTGGGGGATATATATTCAGAAAAAAAATGACATAATATATTGGGGGATATATATGGGGTGAAGGGCTTTTATATTGGCATGTATAAAAAATGGAGCTCAAAGTTAATGAAAAAATATAAAGGGGTATAAAAAAAATTTTAATGAAAAAAGGTATACCTATAATACCTAGTGAAAGCAAGGGGTTTTGAAATTGGGAAAGTGTATAGGATTTGTATTGGTAGGGGGTTAAATCACGTGAAGTTTAGTGCTATTTTCCAATATGTAGTGAAATTAGGGGTATTGTTTAGTATGCCACAAACATACGTGATATATCAGAGGTTCTTTGAGTGAAGCCCCCATGGTAATGCTGGGAGGAATTTTTAAATGTTTTGTAAGAAATTGAAAATATTTAGGGTTTGCTTCGATCCAATCTTCAGAATAGATACGGGAGGTTTATTTACTCATAAGTAAGATATATCTTTGTATATGATATTCTCAATATTCTTATCTATATAGATAGATAAAGGAAGGTGATGTACTGCTTCCGGGATCACTAAAGGTAATTCCTTTATTACCATTAGCAGAATCTTGTGAGTGAAGGAGGATTGGATTGAGAAAACCCATCTTTCTTCGGGAGTTACCTATCTTTCTTAAGGTCTTTTTTTTTCCCAATCTGAGTCTTGATTACGCCTCGGAAGGAGGGGGAAAGAATGGCTTGATCTCTCTAACAAACATTTAAGGTTAGTAAGGCCGCTCTATTGCTAAATAGAGGATTCTGGTCAAGAGATCGCTGGATGGAAGGCTTCCAGAAAGAGATTCTCTTTGAATGTGAAAGTGAGTTTTGATTCAAAAGAAAAAAAAAATCATATCCATTCTCAATTGAATTATGACTTGTTCTCAAATATAAAATGATATTGACTATTTCAACAAACATGACCATTGATCCCCACCAAATTATTCAAATTTTTATAGTATATTTTCATGTGTTTGAAGACCTTTTAGGCTCAACAAGTGAAAACTATAATAAACATCTGGTATAGTTCTATTATCAAGCACTATCGAGGCACAAGACCCCTTTTAATGTTCATCAAATCATAAAAATTATTTCTATATACATTGGAGAGAAGATTCATAGATCTTCAATAGATAGGTTATCAAGAGAAGGTATGGATTTTCTTGTTTGTAAAGTAAATTTTTAATTTGAGGATAAGTTCACTTATATAAGATTATATAGATTTCAAGGAAAAAAAGGAATTACTACATCAATACATCTGCGATAAATTCTTTAAGGTAAAATTATGTAAACAACATAGACCGAAGGCCCGTTTTTTCAACAAGGAAATAAAGTAGGTTATTCGAATGCCTATTACAATTGAAGAAATTAATGTTATACGTATTTACCACCTTGATTAATTTTGTATGTATTTTGTTTCTTTGGAGATGAAAGAAGTTCACCTATGTGAAATCTTTGAGATAGAAGTTTTGTTTTATGCTCATATATCTTCCATTGATTATCGTTCATTATGTTTAAATCATTGCAATTGGTTGAAGGATGAGGAGTTAACCAAAACCCTTGAGAAACATTTCTTAAAGATCACTAACAAGATGATATTGTTGAAAATAGCAACAAGAAATTCTAAAAATAGAAGTGATATAAATAGCATTTTGGGATACATTCCAATTTTAGTTAGTCCTTGAACTAAAATTGAGAATTAAATTTGAATTTGATCTTAGCAGCTGTTTGTAAAATAATTAATTAATTGATCTTGAGTTAGTTAGTTGTAGGAAATCAAACATGAAGTCTATGTGAAGACATGCAACAGTTCCTCTATTTATGGAGGAAGTTATCCCTTGATTAAGGAGATCTGGATGAGTTGTACTTTGAGTTGTACTTAGTTAGATCAGTTATCTAAGTTAAGTCCAGTTATATTAGTTCCAACAGTTTGTGGAACTGATTGTGAGTTCAGTTAGTTAGTGCGTGCATGCATGTAACTACTGCACTTTAGATAATTGAATATTCTCTCATAAATAACTTGTGCATGTTAGTTCAGTCAGAGAAGCAATTGAAATTAGATGATGGGACAATGTACTATCAGTTGCAAGAATATTCCATTGAGGATATCTCTTGCATGCAGAAGGAATTCATTCCTTGGAGATTGCGCAGTTACTTTTGAGTTTGATGAGTTGTGTGAATGGAACATTCACACACCTTGCAGCATTAGACCCCAGAAGAAACTGCACAATGAAATAGGAGGCTAGGAGGGCTAAGGGAAGAAGGCATATGTTGTGTCTATTTAGTCTATGAGCAAAATTTTAGGATTGTACTAATAGCTAGATAGCTTGTGAGCTAAAGATTTGTGTAATCTAGACATATTTCCACTTGTATGATATTACAAAGATTAGGGTTTTAGCTGAGGCTTTCCCTAGATTATTCTTCTGTGTTCATGTGTGATTGTTTTCTCATTCTTAGTTATATGTGTTCTATTTGTTCTTGCTCAAAATTGATTAAGCTTTAACAAGTTTGTTGTAGAAATAGATCTAGTATTTTGCTTTAGTATATTGCATAATTTGTTGATCTACAATGAGAAATTCTACATGGTATCAAAGAAATGGTGATCAAAGGAGAGAACAATATACAAAGAAGGGAGAATCTTGAAGTTTGAAGTTATTGATTATAGAATGTGAATTCTTATAACATCTCAAATTTTGCCAATGGCATCCAACGGTTTAAGACTCGAGTATGCCCTTGATGGTAGCTTGAATTATATAGCTTGGAAGGATCACATGGAAGCAGTATTAGAGGACAACGGTTTGAAGGAATTCATTGATCAAGGAGACTCCAAAATAGCAACAGCTAATGCTATAGAATTGGAAAAATGGAAGAAATGTGTGGTTGGAGTGATGATAATCCTTCTGGAGGGTGTTCGAGACCACATAGTCTCGAGTCTCCATGGGAAGGAGCACCATTTGCAATGTGGAAAACATTGAAGGATCTATATCAGAAAAACAACGATGAGAGGAAGCTGGTGATGAAAGACAAGCTTCGGAAAATCAAGTGTGAAAAGGGTGACATGATCGCTACATATCTGAACAAGTTCACCACCTGCGCAGATGAGCTTGGAAGTGTCCGGATCACGACAGTCAATGATAACATGGTGATTCTTGCTCTACTTCATCTTCCTAAGAGATGGCATAGCTACAAAGACTTGGTAAATGGAAGAGAGAAACTGCCAAATTGGGAATGACTTTGGTCAGATTTGATGCAGGAGGAGATAAGAAGAAGCACCAGAGATGGATCTTCATCAAAGCAAGATGATGAAGAAAATATAGCCTTAGCGAGTAAGGCTAGGAAAGGGAAAGGGAAGGTGTCCCATTTCAAATCCAGTTCTTCCCATGGTGGGAGGAAGATTAACAAATCGAAAGTGAGATGCTTTCATTGTCATGAGGTGGGCCATTATGCTATGAATTGTCCACAAAAGAAGTCCAAGAAGGGATCATACGGTGAGGCACTGGCCTCACAGTTCGAATTGGATTTCTCTCTCATCGCATGCATGGTTTCATCCATGGTGGGATGTGTTTGGTATCTGGACAGTGGAGCTTCATTCCACATGACCAGCGACAAGAATCTTTTCAATACCTTAGACGAGAAGGATCACCAGATGTGGATCAAGATGGGCGATGACGGAAAGTATCGTGTTTCACGTGAAGGTACAATTGTGTTTCACAGGGAGCATGGAGCTCCTCTCACCCTGTCTGATGTAAAGTATGTACCAGGTCTGAAGAAGAATCTTGTGTCCATTGCTATGCTAGAAGATAAAGGCTATGATGTAGTCTTCAGTGAAGGAAAGGTATTCTTGAGCCATATTGGCACTGGACAGACCAAGATGTTTGGGTTTCAAATTAAGAATCTCTACAAGCTAGAGGTAGATGACTGTGGTGTGCTTGAGTTTGAAAGCAGAGTTGGTGCAGAGCCAAGATGTTGGCGAGCTATGGCATAGAAGATTGGGCCACTTGCAGCATGGAGCCTTGAATATCATGCAACAGATTTCTACCAGACTTCCCAAGGGAAAACTGGGGCAGACGGATACATGCAGAGGTTTTACTTTGGGTGAGCATGCGGAATTTTCCTTTTAGGATCAAAACAATAGAGCTAGAGAAATCTTGGAGTGAATTCACACAAATGTGTGTGGACTATTCTCTATAGCTTCCACTGCTAAACAAAGGTACTATGTTATTTTTATTGATGATTTTTCTCATAGATGTTGGATCTACTTTATGCAGAAGAAGGATTAAACCTTCTCAAGGATTTGTGAGTTTAAAGCCTCGGCAGAGAAAGAATCTAGAAAGAAAATAAGGGCTTTGCATAGCAACAATGGAAGAGAGTATGTATCCCAACAGTTTAAGGACTTCTGCATAGCAGAAGGAATTAAACGGGAGTTGATGACACCCCATAACTCATAGCAGAATTGGGTGGCTGAAAGGAAAAAAAATCAATTGTGGGAACAACTTGAGCGATGTTGCATCACCAAAGCCTACCACTTCATTTGTGGGATGAGGCATGCAATACAACAATATACTTGCAGGACAGAAGCTCGCACCATATATCAGGAATGAAGACACCTATGGAGGCCTTTTCTTGGAAGCAACTAGATATGAGTCACTTCAGGATCTTTGGATCATCAATTTATTGCCATGTGACCAAAGATGCTCGAAAGAAGCTAGATCCAATAGCTAAGTTGGGGATACTTGTGGGGTAAACTGATACACCCCACAACTATTGGTGTTCCTTCCTACCATTCAGAGGATAGTGGTACACAGTGATTTGAAGTTCGATGAGTAGAAAGCCATGTGAGTATCACTTGAGAGGTACGAGGAACTTTTAGTTCCTAAGGAGGAGGAGCCTCAGATTGATGCAGAGCAGCTGCATGTAGAGGATCCGGGAGTGGAGTCATACACTCATGCTGAGTCTTCTAGAGATGGGCAGAAACACTTAAGGGAAGCTGACAGGTTGATGCTGGATGCACGAGAGAATGTAGGACAACCATCTTCTTAGTGCAGATAGAGGAGGTAAAAGAGCGGTACACTGTTTACATGGCCCTGGTTGGGGAGTGTGTAGAGTCCGAACCTTATTCATTCGAGGAGGCAATGCAACAACCAGTTCGGGTTGATGCCATGGTGGAGGAGTATGACTCCATTATTTGGAACTATGTTTGGGATGTTTTCCCAAGACCTCAGGACAAGTCAGTGGTGAGTTCTCGATGGCTTTACAAGGTAAAGCAGGCAGTTGATGGAAGTGTTGAGAAACATAAGGCAAGGTTTGTTACCCGTGGTTTCTCACAGGTCGAGGGGATCAATTACAATGAGACTTTTTCTCCTGTAGCAAGGTACTCATCTATCAGATCGATGTTGGCACTATCAGCTCAGATGGGTTGGAAGATCCATCAAATGGATGTGAAGACTACATTCCTCAATGGGAAGATTGAGGAAGAGGTGTACATTGAGCAGCTGGAAGGTTTTGAGACCTTCAATCGTGAGCCGCATGTGTGCATACTCAAGAGGGCTTTGTATGGGCTGAAGTAAGATCCTCATGCTTGGTACACTAGGATCGATATCTATTTCACCAGGTTGGGCTTCAGCAAGAGTGAAGCAAATGTGAACTTTCACTACATTATGGTAGAAGGTAAGCCATTGATCATTGTTCTTTATGTTGATGATCTGATTTTGACAAGTGATGATCAGTTGATCAAGTCTTGCAAGGAGGACCTTGCAAGAGAATTCGAGATGAAAGACATGGGTCTTATGCACTACTATCTAGGCATGGAAGTGTCACAGAAGGATGGGAAAGTGCTTGTGTCTCAAGGCAAGTATGCCAATGAGATACTCAGGCAGTTTCAGATGGAGAAGTGCAACCCTATGCAGACTCCTCTAGTTGGTAACTAGAGGAAGGAGGATGCTACTTCAGGTGAGGTAGTAGCTGCTACTGTTTATCGACAACTTGTGGGTTCATTGATGTATCTAGTGAACACACGACCAGACTTATGCTTTAGATTTCACCAGCTGAGTCAAGCTATGGTTCAACCTACCAAGCTGTTTTGGAAGGCAGCGAAGCATGTGCTGAGATACCTCATAGGCACATCTTAGTATGGATTGTGGCACAGACAGATAGAGGGAGTGAAGCTTTAGGGCTTCACAAATGTAGATTGGGTAGGGAGTCCATCAAACTAGAAGAGCACTTCAGGAGGAATCTTCAAGCTTGGTTCAACTGCAGTTTCTTGGTACAATAGGAAACAAAGGTCAATTTCACTTAGCTCAGCAGAGGTTGAATACATGGCTGCCAGTTAGGCAGCATGCGAGGCCATTTGGATGCGGAAGATTCTAGTGGGATTGTTTGGTCAGAGGATGGATCCAACTGTGATCTAATGTGATAATCAGAGTTGTATCAAACTCTCTGAAAATCCATTTTTTTATGACAAGTCCAAGCACATTATCCAGTATCATCATCTTCGAGACTGTGTGGTGAAGAGGATCATGTTGTTGTTGTATGTTTCGACCGAGAAATAGGATGCAGATATTTTGACTAAGGCATTGTCAAAATGCAAGTTCGAGTTCCACAGACATAGGATTGGGGTGACTGATAATCCCTTTCTTGTTGAGGAGTGTTGAAAATAGCAAGAAAAAATGCTAAAAATAAAAGTGCTAAATGTAGCACTGCTATAAATAGAATTTCGAGATACATTCCAATTTTAGTTAGTCCCTGAATTAAAATTGAGAATTAAAATTCAAATTTGATCTTAGCAGTTGTTTGTAAAATAATTAATTAATTCATCTTGAGTTAATTAGTTATAGGAAATCAAACATGAAATCTATGTGAAGACATGCAATAATTTCTCCATTGATTGAGGAAGTTATCCCTTGATTAAGGAGATCAAGATGAGTTGCACTTTGAGTTATAATTAGTTAGCTTAGTTATCTGAGTTAAGTCCAGTTAGATTAGTTCCAACAGTTTATGGAACCGATTGTGAGTTCAGTTAGTTAATGCATGCATGCATGTAACTGCTACACTTCAGATAACTGAATATTCTCTCATAAATAAATCATGCATGCCAGTTCAGTTAGAGACCCAGTTGAGATCAGATGATGGGACAGTGTACTATCAGTTGCAGGAATATTCCATTGAGGATATCTCTTGCATGCAGAAGGAATTCATTCCTTGGAGATTGTGGAGTTACTTTTGAGTTTGATGAGTTGTGTGAATGGAACATTCACACAGGTGGTAGCATTGGACCCTGGGAGAAACTAGACAAGGAAATAGGATGCTTGGAGGGCTGAGGGAAGGCATATGTTGGGTATATTCAATCTATGAGCAGCATTGTAGGATTGTATTGAGAGCTGGATAGCTTGTGAGCTAAAGCTTTATGTAATCTATACATATTTCCACTTGTATGATATTATAGAGATGGGGTTTTTAGCTAAGGCTTTCCCTAGATTATTCTTTTGTATTAATGTGTGATTGCTTTCTCATTCTCAGTTATATGTGTTCCATTTGATCTTGCTCAAAATCGATTAAGCTTTTGCAAGTTTGTTGTAGAAGTAGATCTAGTATTTTTCTTTAGTATATTGCATAATTTGTTGATCTATAATGAGAAATTCCACAGATATTAACTTTTTATTCAACACAAATGATCAATATAACAAAGTGGATAGACTACAATGAGTAACTACCCCATTTTACTCTATGTTTCTCAAAGATGTTCTTCAATTAATCAAAGTAGAAGTTATAGAAATACAGGAGAGCAAATGAATTTTATTGCTAAAAGTGTGGGAGATAAGTAAGATAAGGATCCACTTAAAAGGTACATTGAAAAATAACATGCATGTTAGAAGTGTGGGAGATAAGGAAGATAAGGATCCACTTAAAAGGTACATTGAAAAATAACATGTATTTTTTAGAAGATTAAAGAGGATACTTGATAAAAGGTAAATTAATAGGTTCATGAATGTGAAATCATCTCTCAGAAAATGGAAGCTAATACTATTATTAGAATGATCGACTAGGAAAAAAATAGTAATTGAAGTAACAATGATAATTGAGGAATATTCTTGCACTGAGCCAATAATATTTTAAGAAGAATATATTATGTTACATCATGTTGCATTAACCCTCAATTCCTAAAAGCCACAAATTAAATAAGGTTAATGTAAGGAACAAAAAGTTTGTAGAAAAATGCAACTTTGAAATAGAAATAATATTGGAAAATCCCTTACAGATTCTAGATTCCATTAGGATATCTGGGATGATTTGAAGTATTTGAGAAGTGAACAAGAAAACGATCATGTAATTCTAAAAGGAAAGAGTAAACAGAATTAGAATATGTCTCATTTCTTAAATCCTTGTTCGCTAAATCTATATCAACTATCAGGTTGATTGGGATTTTTCAAGATGCATAGGAATCAAGATCATTACTAACAAGAGCTTCAAGTTTATTGAAAACTATTAGAAAGTACGTTGTAAATAACATTAACAAATATGTTACGCTAATCCTTGAAGACTAGGAATTCTCTACTTGTTCAAATAATGTTTCTGCAAGAATTTTAAATCTTAAAGAGCATATTCAAGAGGAATTAGAAAATGATGAATATTTCTGCAAGGAAGCTTTTCGTACATTTAGTGATAAAATGTCAAATATGAACAATGCTCATAAAATAGAACATAATATTGTATTGAAAATTTGGCTCAAACAAATACTGCATGTTGATCTAGAAGAACTAAATGTTTGTGAGAAATGACGGTTAAATGTGATGCCATTAATAAAAAAATAAATTATTTGTCTTCCAGTCTTGATGATGTAGCTAAAGAATTGGATGACACAAACATGAGTGTGCTTATTAAGGATTGAATGCAAGAACGATTGGATGCTCTCAAGATTTCACATGCCAATGAATTTAATGACCCAAGTAATTTTTTGTGAAAAGGAATTAATCCACTTTGTGGCATAATTCATGACATGGATTTTTAATTGAAAGAAATCAAAGATGAAATTGTTGATTCTAACATCAAACATTAGTTGACGATTGCATTATTTGGAGAGTACATAAAACAATGGTTAAAGAAATACCTTGGTCAAAGTAATTGAACTTGAGTCTAAGGAAGAAATGATAGCAATTAGGAAACCTCCAATGAAATAATATATAAAGAAAACTTCAACAAGCAAATGGGGGAGTTTCAAACATAGTAAATAAAGTTACCATTTCATTAAGATTTAGCCTTCTTCATTTCCTAGTAATTTGCAATCATCCAAGTTTTCTTTTCAAATTCTTTAATAACAAAGGTTGATCCATAGCTATGCATTCTCTTTTCTTCGAAGCCCTTTTAATCCATTTTATGGTCCATGGGAGCCCCATCCCATTATTTTAGGAAAAACAATTTTATTTCTATTTATTATATGATCTTTTAAAACATTTGTGAATTTCAGGGTTTTAAAGAACTACTTGGGGCACATAACTAGTGAGTAGCCTTTCAGAGAGACTTTTTGAAGCGTTTTCCAATTTATTTCCCAAACTAATTTGTCTAGAATCCGGTGGGTATTCATTGAAATCACTAGTTTAATGGGTGAACTCTTCACAATAGAAGTGACCCGAGAGTTTTTGAGGGTGATGAATCCATATATGCAGTTAAAAAAATAGTTTAAACAACACAAATCAAGATTTGACCACAAATGCTTTTGTCAGATTCCATCCAAAAATCCATCGTAAACTCCAATAAGTCACATAATTTTTTTTTTAATTGAAATATCATGTGAAGTTCACTACATGTACAATACCTAAGATCATGGCCATGTGTTGCTAAGCTTTGATGCATATTTGACAACAGAGAGTAAAAGTCTTATTGATGCTAGTGTTTACCAAAGCTAAGTTGTTTCTTATGCTAGGGTTTGGAAAAATTTGTTGTGTTATGCGATTATGATTTCATTCTTCTAGTTGTGTTGATGTTGTTTCATATGTTGCTTCAACATAGTAGAGGGTTATAAGTCATATTGATGTTTATGCACATTGTTGTCAATGGTAAAAATATTACATTGTCCTTGCTGCTAGCAGAGAGTTTAAATTGCTACTTGTTCATATCATGTATGCTAAAATGTGAGAGAATACGGTTAAGTTGGGGTCTATGTGAGATAGTGCTCTTGTATAGTCAAGAGGTTTCTATTGTATTTAGAGTAGGTTGGTTAGAGAGAATGCCATTGACTGACAAGAAGTGTATTGTCGTAGCTATGAGTATGCTACTAGTAGAGAGTATGTATGTTGAGGGTTTGAATTAGATTTGGATATGTTGATGGATTAAGGTTTGATTTATTTTGAATAGAGTTAGTTATTTTATGAGAAAATGGTTTGCATGTTAGAGTATGCTTGTTATGGATCCATTCAGGGTATATGTTGTTGGTTTGAGATATGTATAACTAAGTGTGAGGATATATTTCATTTTTGAATAGAGAGAGAATAATAATGTTGTTGTTGTTGAATTAGGGTGAGAAGATTGGTTAATGAAAAGCTTTTGTATTTAGTTGATATTTTTTACTGACCAATAAAGTCTAACTAGGTCTAATATGAAAATTTTGAAACATTTCCTATGATGTTTGAGTTTATTGCAGGTGGATCCAATATGAAATATTGTGAAACAAGGTCCACAAGATTTAAATACTGCCTAGATTTCACAAATAATGAATGTACATAAATGTTTGGGAAATTGCATTGTGGGTGGGGTTTTCGGTATCAACTAGGTTAGAGTACCCAAGTTGACTAGAGAGCCTGCTATGGCTACAACCATAGATGCAGTGAAGTTGGGATTGTCCTTTATCAAAGACACAAAATCCTATGTGATTGATATACAATTATGGAGTTGATTGTGATAATCTGATGTTCACCCATATCATTATACAATGAAGTCAAGTGTTGGAGGTTCTTGATCACTAATTGTAATCCTGGTCGATTGAGACAATTTTCTGTAAGTTCGAGAGCGATAGTCGAAAACGTGCTTGAGATCGATAGTATGGAAATGCAGGGTATAAAGTCATTATCTGCAGTCCAATTTTCTATATTCATTCCCTCACTAATGATTTGGTTGGAGGATAGTTCTATTTCAGGCATAGCTAGAAGACTCAAAAAATGGTTGTGTTTGCCCTGTAGGTTGTTATTACAATTGTGGGATCTTGGGCCCATCTCTGAACTTGATCAAAGACGACCATAATTTTATCATTTTTATATTAGTCTGGGAGTTTGTATGTGTTTCCTAGTGAATGAGAGCATCCATCACATATTTATTTTCGAAAAGGGAAGCATCAAACCTATTTCTTAACTTGGAGACCTGACACTATAACACATCTATAACATGGTCTTGGTTGTTTATTTTATTTTACTTGGACATAATGCTTACATGATAATTTTAGAGTTGGTTTGGGATTTTGTTGAGAGAGTATCTCAATCCCATATTTATATTTGGAATTAGTTGGATCTACTTCCAACTATATATATCACATGTGTGATTGAATGAGTGAGAAAAAAAATAAAAATAAAAATTGAATTTTAATTTCTTTGTTGACATCAGAGACTATATGGGCTTATGTCATTCCCTCGGGCATTGGGATAGAAGAGTGGCGTGTTGTTTGTGTTTTTATATCATTGTGTTGGTGCTTACATGTTGCTTCTATGTGATCCAGATGTGATCCAGAAATGCCTGACGAATTCCTACTTGAGTGTGCAAAGAGTTCACCTGGCTTGTGCGGAGGAATATTGAGACCCGCGTGAAGATGAAGACAATTTCGTACAACCCTCAATAGTGATGACAATACAAGAAAAGGAAAATGGAAGAAAGCAATAGAGGAAGACGTCATCATCAGTTCCCAAGTCTTCATTGTCACGAACTTCTTCATATTCATATTTGCATGCTTCCATCTTCGACTTTGGCTCTTTGACCATTCTTTAGGATTGAAATTATCTCCAACTTTGGCTTTGGCTCTGTGACTAGTTTATAGGACAGAGCTTATCTCTGATTTGATTTATGTAATCTCTTGTTTGATTAATAAAGAATTGTCGATGCCTATGTTTGGTGGACGTAGCCTAGATTGGTTGGGTGAACCACGTTAAACCTCTGTGTTTCCTGTGCATGATTTAATAGCTGTGTATATGTTTTATTGATTGCTGTGCATCTGATCTCCAACAAGTGGTATCAGAGCAGTTGGAGGCGTGGCGCAGCTGGACCGGACTGAAGGTGGAGCGCAGTTGAGCACTGGCCGTGTTGACCTCCTATCCGCCTATGATCATTGCTGGTGTGTAGATCGTATTACAATGCAGCTGGCGTATGACAGTGTTGTTGCATGGAGTGCTGGTGGTATTAGCTTGATTGGAAGCTGTCTCAAAACCTGCGTGGTATTCCATTGATTGTTGCTACGTGGTATTCCATTGGTGTTGTTGATTGGAAGTTGTTTCAAAACCTGCGTGGTATTGCATTGGTGTTGCTGCGTGGAAGTTGTTTCAAAACCTGCGTGGTATTCCATTGGTGTTGTTGCGTAGACGTTGTTTATCAAACCTGCGTGGCAGCGTGTGTCAATTTTTTTTTCAAGCAATTGGTATGCATTGAACCTGCGTGGAGCTTGTGTTACGACTGCCAAGTAAGTTTGTAAAGGGCAGTTTTTTAAATCACATAACATATATATGTCAAAAATGTTGAAACGCATATTAAATGGGTTATACACATATATTACAAACCACATTAACGTAATGGCAAGTGTAAACATATGTTAAATGGTGGATTAATATTAAAGTGGGTGAACGCATATGGTGGGGTGAATGTATATAACTTATGGTTGAACATTGACACGACAATGGGTAATGTCATTAATGTTTATGGCAATATATATATTAACGTAGCAAGCACGGAGTATTTCCACGCCACTGTTCACATGCTTGTCGCCATTATTGCCATTATTGTACAACGACAGAAACTATTTTTTTTTAAAACAAAGGCTACAAGGCATAGGCAGTTTGCTTTGTTAATTGCTGGTATTTAAACATTGGTTTTGGAGATTATTGTGGTTTTTTGGTTGATACAAATGGCGAAAACTCAGAGTGCCCGGTTTGAAATTGAAAAGTTTAATGGCAAAAATAATTTTGAGATCTAGAAGGTGAATATGCATGATTTTCTTGTCCAACATGGCGTGGCAAAGGCGTTGTTGGGAAAATCCAAACAACCTTACAACATCACAGATAATGAGTGGGCCAAGATGGATGAAAGAGCGATAAGTGTTATTCGACTATGTCTAGTTGATGATGTCCTGTTTAATATCGTATTGGAGACAACAACGGCTGGTTTGTGGACAAAACTGGAGAAACTGTACATGACCAAACCCTTAACCAATAGGATTATCCTGAAGCGAAAGTTGTATAGTTTTCGAATGAAGGAAGGTACATCGATTGCTGATCATTTAAATGCTTTTAATACTCTTCTTTTGCAATTACAAAGTATAGAAGTAAAAATTCCATCTGAGGATAAAGCTATTACTTTATTGTGCTCATTGCCTGAGTCATGGGATCATTTTGTTACTTCTATAAGTCTTAGTTCATCAGAAACTATTGAGTTTGATGATGTAGTTGCATCCTTATTATTGGAAGAAACAAGGAGGAGGTCGCATTCCGAAACCTCTACATCAGAAGCTATGATGGTTAGAGGTCGTTCGAAAGAATGACGCCCCAGGAAGCCGAGCGAATCACGTTCAAAGTCGAAATGAAGAAGAGTAAGCTAAATTGTTGGTTTTGTGGCAAATCAGGGAATTTAAAGAAGGACTACTGGAAGCGACAACAACAAACTTCAAAAGCAAATTCTTCGATAGAGAAGAAGGAGGCAAATACGACAGATACAGGTTCGGCATCTGGTTCAGGTATGAGTGATGAAGTACTATTAGTTAATGTGTCAAATCATGGTCAACATTAGTTGTTAGATTCCGGTGCATCAAACCACACGTGTATCAATAAAGAATGGTTTAAGACATATAAATCAGTTAATGATGGAGTTGTGTACATGGGTAATGATGTAACATGTAATATTGTGGGGATTGGGAGCATCCAACTACAAATGTTTGATGGCACAACTAGAATATTAACTGATGTGAGGCATGTACCAGATTTAAGGAAAATTTTGATTTCACTAGGAGCACTTGATTCAAATGGATATAAAACTGTAATTCAAGGTGGAGTAATGAAAATTTACAAAGGCATTTTACTAGTTATGAAAGCTAAGAAAGTAGGAAATTTATTTCAGTTAGAAGGAGGTATAGGGTCAGATTTTGTGTCTACGGTGTCTGAACATGACAGTAGTTCCATTCACTTATGGAATCAAAGATTGGTGCATATGAGTGAAAGAGGGTTGAAAATTTTGGCTGATCGCAAGTTACTTCCAAATCCGAAGTCTGGAAAATTAGATTTCTGTAAGCATTGTCTATTTGGAAAACAAAGTAAACAAAAGTTTAAAACAGGCAAACATACTAGTAAAGGCATAATTGATTATATCCATTCAGATGTTTGGGGACCAGCCCCTACAACCTCATATGGTGGTTCGTCTTATTTTGTATCATTTATTGATGAATTTTCTAGGAAGGTGTGGGTCTACATGTTGAAAAGAAAGTCTGATGTTTTTTCAGGTTTCAAGTAGTTTAGAGCATTGGTAGAAAACAGCACTGGTAGAATAATAAACTGTTTAAGAACTGACAATGGTGGTGAGTTTACTTCCAAGGAGTTTGACAACTATTGAAAGGATGCAGGGATCGAGAGACATAAGACCACGGTTTATACTCCTCAGCAAAATGGAGTTGTTGAATGCATGAACAAGACTCTTCTAGAGAGAGCAAGGAGTATGCTGAGTAACGTCGGGTTGCAAAAGGAGTTGTGGATAGAAGTGGTGGCAACAGATTGTTATGTGATAAACCAATCTCCATCGACGGTGATAGACTGCAAGATTCTGCAAGAGGTATGGAAAGGACACCCTTATGACTATTCCAAACTCAGAGTATTTGGTTGTGATGCATATGCTCTAGTGCCTAAACATCAGCGAACTAAATTAGATCCAAAGTCTAAAAGGTATATCTTTGTTGGGTATGGTGTTGGAACAAAGGGATATATATTGTGGGATCCTACTACTCGCAAAATCATCATCAACAGAGATGTAAAGTTTAATGAATCCTCTCTTGTACAACTAGATGTAGATAGTAGATTGAATCAGGATGATGTATCTGACATTCAGCACATTCAGTTTGATAGCATTTCCAATGATAGTCATGATAACCATAGTTCAGATATTAGTCATGAACAGGTTTCAGAATCAGAACATGAACAGGGTTTTGGTATAGATCATGAATAGGTCTCAGATACTGATCATCAAGAAGTTCCTATAGATGGTAGTCAGCCAATCGAGGAAGCGCCAGAAACATCCTTAAGGAGGTCGACAAGAATCAAACGACCACCGAGAAGGTATGATGATTATGTACTTCAGTTGCATTTACTGCTAATGATGATGAACCTCTGTGCTATCAGGAAGCAATAGAAGGTTCGAAAAGTGGCAAGTGGAAAGCAACCATGAAGGACGAAATGATGGCCTTAGGTAAGAATGGCACATGGGATCTGGTTGAGCTTCTGAAAGACAGGAAAACTGTGGGGTGTAAATGGGTTTTCAAGCTGAAACGGGGTGTGAATGATACGGAAGACAGGTACAAAGCAAGGCTGGTTGCAAAAGGGTTTTCTCAGAAAGTCGGCATTGACTTTCATGAGATTTTTTCACTAGTTGTTAAAATAGTTTCAATTAGAATTGTGTTAGAATTAGTGGCTTTGCTTGATTTAGAGTTGTAGCAATTAGATGTTAAGACTGCATTTCTACATGGAGACTTAGATGAGGAAATTTATATGGAACAACTGAAAGTGTTTGTTCAGCATATTGTAGTAGGTCTTTGTCAGATATATGTATTTATTTCACACACTTTTATTTAAGCAAGACTTATCCAGCTTGTTGCACGACAGTTAATGCGTAGGGGATGTATATGTCCACCGTTGAATTTAAACAAGTAGATTACCCAATGGTGAGCATATACAGCCCCTGTGCATTAATTGTCGCATAGCAGGCTGAATATTTCTTGTCATTTTATTTAAGTTTTCATTCATGTGAAAATCACTCCATCATTCATAATTGGTTTGTAAATTATTCGTAGTCAAAATTCCTCGCTTGTGGACGTCGAAAAAAATTAGTAAGGCAATATGCGCTAATAAAACTATTAAAATGTTATATGTGTTTGTGAAATTCTTAGTATGATTTTAGTGTCTATGAATAGTTTAACCCTCAACTTTTTAGTTAAACAATATTAAATTTGAATTATATAACATGTATAATTTAAACATCAAAGAGATTTTTCAAAATCTTGAATTTATTTATTTATTCAAAAACACAGTGTTATATATATATAATTTTTAAATTTTATATTAATTTAGTTAACAATAAATTTAATATAATATATAGTTTAATGACACAATTTCAAATCCATTATTAATATTTCAAGAGCTTGAATTAGTGTTAGAGTTGGTATTTTCCCTAGTTTCATTTTCTTGTGAGCAAGTTGTGAGTTTTAAGTTCACTTAGAAATTTGTATTATTTGAGTTGTCATAGTTATTTTTAACTACCCTCAATCTAAGTCCATTGATATAAAATGGAGGTCTTCTATGTGTTTTTGCAGTTAATTTTGAGTAATACAAATAGTTTTACTTGGTATTAGAGCATTGAGAGTGATACAAATAGTTTTACATTGTATTAGAGCTTAGTTGCAACCTCCTTCAAGTTTTTTTTATAGATCTATTGTTATAAACATAATCAAATCAAATTCAATCTATCTAGGAGGTTGCAATTTTGTTGAACTTTCTTTTTTTTCCTTGTGTGGTTTCTATATGCTCATATTTTTTACAACAATATGGAGCACCCTCTCCAAATTCAAATCAATCTCTAAAATGGAGTACAGATCTTCTTTGGATCCTCCCAAATTTAATTTGTAAAATGGGCATACTTGATCTGGATCTAAAAGAACATGAGATGCTTTGGAAGCCGTCTAATCATGTAAAAATGGTATGTGTTTACTAAATTTAAGATGCTCCTAATATGGCAGCTCATAAAAGATAGATTTCCTTTTCATCCCAATGGGAAGTTTCTCAACAGTGGTGTTGAAGAATTATGGATCATCAAACATAGGTTCCCCATTTGAATCAACATTTGCAAATATATATATATATATATATATATATATATATATATATTATATATATATTATATTATATATATATATATTATATATATATATATTTATATATATTATATATATATATTATATATATTATATATTATTATATATTAATATATTAATTATTGTTTATTGTGTATGTATTATATCAATTTAATATATGGTTTTTAGTCTAAATCTGCTCCATATCATGGTACCTCTCGGAGGAAGCATAGTATTCGTTTATCATCATCAAAACATACAATTGATTAAATAGGTAATATAATTATGGTTATTAATTTATTGAAGCCTCTAATGAACAATATTATCTTAATCCTAGCATTTATCTATGGATATGTATATATGGTATTTGTTTTATAAGTGTGGATTGCCACAAAAGATTAAAGACTTTAATAAAGAATATTATCTATAAAAGAAAAATACATTAATCAACAATATAAAAGAAAAAAAAAAATTAAACTGGAGCATAACATAGAAATATATGTCATAAATAGTTATATCATTTTTTTCAAAATTCAATAATTAAATTAAACAACAAAAACACTCAGTATAAACCTTATTCAATTCTAATAACAACATTTTACCATTAAATAGAATTTTATCTATATGTGCTCATTTGTTTATGTTAGCTCCATCCAGTATTTGTAAACTCAGTATAAATCTTATTAAAAAAATGCTTATAATTGTGCATGAGGTTCACAACCAGTGATCCAATTTGAAGGGCAGGTCTTAATTTCATTTAGAAGGGCACACATCTAGGTCACACTTCTATAATGAAAAGCATAAAAAAAGCAATTCAATTGACAATAGTAAATTATTTTCAAATTTCTTTTTATTTTTTCACAAACAAAAAGATACTACTATGTCAAAGGATGCATTAGTAAATGAATTACTCTTACACGTGTGATTGAGAAATGTAACCACATAAGATCATATTGCACAGGCCTTGAACTCAGCCACAATTGAACCAACTATAGGGACAAAATCATAGTTGGGAAACTGCATATGAGTACAAAAAATAAACATATATACATAATTACATCTTAATGAAATTGAAATAAAAATAAAAATACGAAGAAAAAAAATACTTATATTAAAAATATATGGAAGGTCTCATTTATAAAATTAAAAATAAATTCTAGCTTATATAAGAAGTATCAGTGTAATTCTAGCTTATAAACTTCAAATTTGACCAAATCGCTATTCTATTGTCTATTAAAACTCTTTTGGAAAGCTGAGACTTCCAATATTTGCGCATCTGAAATTATTGGAACTATAGTCCCTGTACTTGGCCGCAAAATTGATCTAAGATAGCTTTTTCTTTCAGTTATAAAACTTTGACAGTGGTGGTCCTCCAGCTTAACATATCTTGTGCAATATCCTGCAATGATTACATTCAATACGTGTTAGAAAAACTTCACATACAAACTTGAAAAATATGGTTATGCTTTCATTTACAAAATGCAAATGGTATAAAACTAAAAAAAATCACTTACCAAAATGGTTCATTCAAGTGCTCGATAGAGTAAGACAATGATGGTAATAAACACTGAAACTTACTAGTTCTTTCAATCTATTTTCATAGTGGAAGAGGTTTTCGAGTTTTCATCTCTTTCCATTCATCATAAATAGCATTCCAATCTACCTCATTTAGAGCATGAGGTGCACTGAGAGAGATAAACATTAACATATCCAATGTTTTTAAAGAAAGCCTTGACCTATCCTCATTTTTTATCCGATTTAATTTTGAAAAACCTCTTTCACAAACTGTTGTACTAGCTGGAATAACAAGAATTGCTTGCCATAGTTGCATTAAGCACGGAAATCGTTCAAACCATTCAATTTCACCTCCGCATAGATCCCATGCTCCAAACATATGCTTTTTTGGGTAAGATTTATACATAGTATATATAAATTCATCCATTTCACCCATACATTTAATGTTGTCTACAAAAAGCAAGCCTCCAACACTAAATTTTTTACATAAACATGTCAACCATCTTCTTGTTTGAGAGTCTTTGTCATCCATATCCTCATAATAATTGATGCAGGAGCATCTGGTCGACAGGGTGAAGACCGAGAGAGGGCGAACAAAGTTTCTGAAAAAGATTGGGAATGAGAAACAGTGCACTGAACGGACAGCAAGTCTGTCAAGTTCCTATGTTTTTGTTTTTTTTTCTTTCATGGTCAGCTACATTATTAACTGTTGTTATTTTAATTTCTGTTCATTATGTTTGAAATATTGTAATAGGTTCTAGTTAGAAACGATAATAGTAGGTTAGGGTCAGTAGGTGATTAACAACGAATCCCTATGGTAAAAAGGCAGACAAAGTAAACTAGTTGATAGTCAAAGAAAATCATGCCTATAGTAACTGCAAAAACTGTAATTGAATAACTACCAGCAGTTATCAAACTGCCTGAAAAACATTGTAAAAAAAGGCAAGCAAGAAAACCCAGAGGGGTTCAGCAACGGAGCATATACAAGAGAATAATAAATATACATTTTCCTTCATCTTATTTCAGTGCACAGCAAAAAAATTGTTCATATATATGTCCTCAGTAACAAAAGCCTGTATGTACAGTGCTGTGTAACTATTTCATTTTTATTTAAATATATCAACAGTGTTTTACAGTATTCAAAGAGCTACGAACTGGCAGAGAAGAAAGCGAACAAGAGGCGGAAAGAACTAGCACCCACAGAGGGTCAAACCAGACAACCACACTAACTGGGTAAGCAACCAGAACTGGCAGCGAATGAGTTTATCTACCACTTAATATTACAATGTATTTTTCTGCATAAAAGAATTACATATAATTGTGCATCGAGGTGTAACCGAACAGCGTTGCAACCGACCCACAAACCCTCCTATGTTATGGCCAAGGGTTTGACAAACCCAGAAAGTCTAGACTCAACAAATAAATAGACATTTCACACAACAAGCGACTATAACCGTGACCAGGACCAAGAATCATTACAGGAAAGTAAAACAAGAACAGGACTACCCGGAAGGAGTCGACGGAAGCCATTGCTAAGATACGGGAGCCGGCCACACCTGTAAAAGACATAGAAGGCGGAAGGTCAGGGTTTCTTTCTAACAAAACCCTTGCATTTTGATATTGAAGCTATAACGCCTGTAAATGAAAACCCTGAGTAGGGAGATAGGAGAGTAATCATACCTAACAGTGTGCCGGAACAGTAGGCCAACAGAACCCTGAAACAGAGACCCTTGTCCATAGAGGGGCTGCAGAACGTTAGTCTCGGTGCAAACAGAGGAAAAGAAATTCTAGCATAGAACTGTGACATACCTTGTCCAAAGAGCCGAGCGCCGGAGAAGAACTAAACTAAAATTCCATCGACCTGTGCAACTGTCGAACTAAGTGGACCGAGCATTATTACACCATAGTCATTAACCACAGATTTGTCAATAAGGCCAGACCAGACAGTACCCATGAAATCAAACAACGGATAGTTCTTACAGCCATGAAAACGAAATGAACATGCGATGGAACCATAGCAACTTACCAACAAAACCCGGAGCCGGATAGACAAACCCACACAGTAACGACAAGGTATAGCTGAGCCATCACCATATCACCACAGAACCGGCAGAAACCCAAAGGGTTTTATCACAGACAAATAACCAGAGGTGGAGCCAAAACAACACAGAGACCACGAGACCAATCATCGAAGGCAAGAATGACTGCAAAGGCGCGAACCGGGTAACAAAAAGTGAGATAGGGTTTGCCAAGTTCGAGGAGAACAGGTGTCCAACGGAGGATTACCACAAAGTACAGCCGAGTTGATTGTTAATTAAACCTTAATCAATTTTCAATTACCACATATCCCAACCAGTTCAATAGCATAAGTCCACATAAGCTTAGGCAAGGCAGGACCACGTGGGTTGGCCCCATCAATAATTACGAGGACTAAAAAACTTAGCTACATTAAAAAAGGTAAATCTGTGAACCTTGCATTTAAAGAGTTAATCACCTTCATTACAAAATCCTTTCCCAGCGTAATGCAGTCATCTAGTGTCCCTGATCTTTGTGACTTTGGCAAACTCTCAAACCTCAATTCATGTACATGTACTATACCTGTGCAATCTGTAAACTCAAGAGTTCCTTGTTGTGTTTTATTTAATAAGGATGATGTATGCATTGCACCTGCCCCAAATGTGCCTCTTAGAAATCGCTTATGAAGCAAGCTAATAGTGATATCCAAAGTTGTTCCAATAGATGTAATGTCAACATGATCCTCTTGAAACTTTTGATTCAGCTTATTTAATTCAATAAGCACATCTGCAAGTAAGTGGATGCAAAATTGAACTTGAAATATTGTAGCCATCTCATACATTTTTTTCTCCACTAACTCCCAGTCCCTTAACAAAGCAGGCATGAGCTTAACGAGTCTTTCCATGACTTTTCCTCTAGAAAGCCATCTAATATGATGAATTTGTAACACTTCTAGCCTTGTGATTTGAAATGACTCCATTAGCTCTTTCAATTCTCCATGTCTTTTAGTAGATTTCCCTAACCATGAATAGATCTTGTTTGCAAACTTATCAATAGCTTGCAACTCTTCAAAATAAGATGAAGCATCATTAGCTGCTAATGCTTCTCGATGAGCTATGCAGTGGATATCTACTAAATGAGGGGCATGTCGACGAAGCTTAGTAGATAAACCTTCATGAATGCCCCTCATGGATGATGCTCCATCAAATCCAAATCCAACTAACTTGTCATGGATAGATTCATGTCTGCTAAAAGAAATGTCACAACATCATACATAGACTGTGATGTTCCATCCCTAATTTGTAGCAATTGTATGAATTTTGTAGCACATGGACCTCTTCCTTCATTGGTCAAATACGTAATATAAATAATCAAATGTTGCACCACAGTCCGATCAGTGCTTTCATCAACTAAAATTGAGTAATATTGATTGTGGAAAATCTCATCCTTTAATTTTTTCCAATATACCTCCTTAGCAGCTTCTAGAAAGTCTTTTCCAGATGTTGTATTTGTATATGATGAGTATTCATCTGTTAGAGCCATGTGAGGAGTGTTTTTATACCTATTCAAGTCACAAATTGGCTTATATACTTCCAAAGCTAAATCATGTATTGCAACAAAATACATGTTCTCAATAACTGATATAATTCTCTCTTTCTGAGCATCATCCATTAGTTCTACATGTTTTGTAATTGGAAGAGTACTCCGTTTACTTTCTCCATCTACAAGTTGCAAAGAAAATTTATGAGCCTCCGATGTTGCATGGACGTTTAAAGCACTAACTTGAAGGGTTGTACTTCCATCTTTAGCAAATGGAGTTTCCCTTTTAAATTTTACACACCATGAACATTTTATCCTTTCAACACCATTAAAATATTTTACAGCATAAGCCCATGGAAATCTCAACTTCCATTTAGACTTGAATGTTCTTTTGTACCTCTTGGATGTTGGTTCCTCTTCAAGAAGTTCTGCACTATCTGATTCATGGTCCTCATCCACATGATCATATACTTCATTTTCAGAAATATGTGGTTGATTAGAGCATTGAGAGATACCAAATGCATCAGAAAGTGAAAGTTGTTTCAGATCCTTTTGGGGGCGACCAAGAGGTGGCATTTTATACCTATAGTCAACAAAACAAGAAATATAAAAATACATAATATTATTTGAAAATAAGACAATATATAACAAATTCATATGAAAACTAATGAAAAGCAACAAATAGATCTCACACACATAGTCTGTTGATCATTGAAAATTAAAATTAACATTGATCTTCATGGAAGGTTATGCACATTGCTATCACCAAATGAAATTTCTTCTATAACAAGGAATATCTCAAAATCTTTTTTAGTACTTGTAATGTAGAAGGCATCACGATTCACAAGGACAACAATCACAAAAAAGGGGATGCACAAAGCACACCAGCAGTTGGCAGTTCGAGTGGGGCAAGTCTATGTAGCATGTGTCATGTATGGATACTTCTTGAGAAGAGTTCACAAACACTTCCAACTAGAGAAGAGCATTAAGATGCTTCCTTTTGTCTCAAATGAAGAAAGTGATTCTCAACAGTTGAATTACACCCACCCAGAATTAGAAGGTATAAATTAGCAAGAAAATTCAGTTGTACAAGGTGGTGTGGTTGGATAATAAATAATGAATAAAAATCACACACGATTATCTCCCAACACTGCTAACACCAGATGATTAGGATAGCCATGAATATTAACATGCATGGTTCCATGATTGTTATGTATGTTAACAACTACATACGGTTGAGAGTGGAGGTGGGCAACTAGAAGTCCAAATTTCAATGCTCAACAACTGTACATTTCAATGTTATGGTTCTAATTACATCACACATAAAATTATAGACATGCATGTGTATACATTTCAATGTTATGGTTCTAATTACATCTCAAATAAAATTACAAACATGAAAGAGTGCGCATTTCAATTGTTTCAAATACTCTTATTGTGTGTTTTGCTTTAGGAAAATAAAAACAACAAATGCCTCTATTAGTGGAATATTTTTCTTCATCTATTTATATTTATTTTATACAGTAAAAAAAATACATTGAACAATGTACATATGTTTCAAATCATTCCATTGCATCTCAAGTCAACTTGTTATAATGAACATAATATTGACTAGTCAACACATATAAACATATTATCACATGACAATGCAAAGCCATCACTCATTCTATATTATTAAATATTATTGTCCTATATGGATTTATATTGTTTTTTGTATGTTGGATTTCTCTATAATAAATTAACATTATTCATTTCACTATTGCAAACATGTGATATTAGATGTCTCTAGGATTAAATGTCAATGTTATGGCTCTAATTACATCTCAAATAAAATTACAAACATGAAAGAGTGCGCATTTCAATTGTTTCAAATACTCTTATTGTATGTT
>APFE030250074.1:56488-67382 GCA_000404065.3 Pinus taeda | reverse complement strand
TGCAACTAGGCCGGATATAATGCATGTTGTTAGTTTAATTTCCAGATTCATGGAGAGGCCAAAAGAAGCACATTGGCAGGCAGCAAAAAGGATTCAGAGGTATGTTAAAGGTACTAAAAGGTTTGGCATTTTATATACTACTTCAGAATGTTCAAATTTAATTGGATCACTGATAGTGATTGGGCTGGAAGTGTAGATGATCATAAAAGCACATCCGGTTATGTTTTTCACATGGGTTCAGGAGCTATTTCATGGGCTTATAAAAAACACCCTATTGTAGCATTGTCTACAGCAGAGGCAAAATATGTGGCAGCTACAGCAGCAGCATGTCAAGCAGTTTAGCTGAGAAGGATGTTAAGGAGCTTATGCCAAGAGAAAACAAAAGGAACAATGATTTTTTGTGACAATAGCTCAGCTATTGCATTATCCAAGAATTTTGTGTTTCATAAGAGAACGAAACACATTGACACAAAGTTTCACTACATCGAGGAATTGGTAAACAGTGGACAAATTGTTTTAAAACACTGCAGAACTCAGGAGTAGGTTGCAGACATTCTGACCAAGCCATTGGGCCAAAAAAGTTTTGAATTTTTAAGGAAATGCCTGGGTATGACTGATAACCCAATAGTTGAAATTAAAAGGGAGTGTTGAAATATAATTTCACCTGCGCGCATTTATTTCTGAAAAACTGCCATGGTTTTCCCCGCACCACCTTTCACGCAGAGTGGTATTTTTCGAGGGGGCTCCGATCACACTCACATGTTGACACGTTTCTCGCCTGTCATTTCTAAAACCACTCATTCCCCGGAATGTAAAGTTCGGCAGAAAGGGACCTCTGGGGGATTGTTGTCAGTCGTTCGATTGACACCAACAGTTGATGAACAGACCTACACCTTGGAGCATTTATTAGTTGACGTGAAGTAAAATTATTTTTTGACTGCCAGTAAATTAATTAATGTTGAAGTACCTTCGATCCGAAAATTAATATGTCGCCATGCTGAAGAATTTAATGAAATGTATTGTAGTCGTAGAATGTAGGTGAAAACTTTTAACTTTATTATTTTGTTAATTCACGAATGTAAGTTTTTTTTTACATGGCACAAAGTCAAACAAAAGGTTATGTAATGTTTTTTTTGTTGTATTGTAAGTGTAATGAAACGCACAGCAGTGCGAAGAAGAAAAGTGTAAGAGGGCAAAAGCGCAGCAGCGTGAGATGATTTTTTTTTGTTGAATATGTGAAATGGAATGCACAGCAGCGTGGATGTAAAATGTATTGAAGTTTTTTTTTACACAGCAGTGTGTTAATCCTTTTGAAAAACAGAGTATTACTCTCTGTTGTAGAGACACAGTAAATTTCCTTTTGGAACTAATGTAATCCCTCTGTTGGAGGAAGAAATTTGTAACTGGCAATTTTGATTAATGAGTACAAGTTTATTTTGGTGTGTGAAACTCTATTCTTCATCTCTTGCAAACAATTTTTTTTGCTTCCCTGTGCTAAAACAGAGTATTATTTCCTGGGTTAAAACAGAGCATTGTTTCTCTGTTCATTTTTGTTTGAAATTACCAGAAATTTCCAACAATCTTGTTCAAGGTGGCGGCGTCTTTCTGGTGTCCAACATTCCCTGGTATTCATGTCTCGAGGCTCTCGTGCTGACAGACTTTTTGTTTACTAATTTTCACTTTCCATTTGAGGACATTTTGTGGTGGCATATTTCTAGATATGTCTGAATATGAGATTTCAGTTGGTTATTGCTTAGATTTGGAAGTATTTTCTATCTTTGTCTTAGGATCCATACTAGCTAATTCAGATGGTTCTAGAGACATACAGATTCGGGGTGAGGATGGTTGCCCACGTCCTGACTCGCAAGACCTAAAAGCCCTTATTCATGCCACCATGGCGTATGAGATGGCATATGTCAGCGCACTCCTTCCAGTCAGGCGTCAGCACCTCCTCCCTCATATGGGCCTCATTCCCTTGGCAATGTGGCTTGTTTCAACATGAATTACATGTTGAGGAATGTTGGCAAACAAAGTGGGAAGTACGTGGCAAAAAATCAGGTAAAAAGCATGCAAAAGTTGTAAAATCTTCTCCAATCACAAAACTCCTTAGTTTTGGCCACGATGTGCTTTGGGACCATGTTGCTAGCTTGCAGAAATGCGCTCCTGTGGGTAAATGGGCATTTGCAAACCTGTCTAAGCGCAATATGTAGGATTGGGTTACAAAACAATGGAATCTCATCTTCTAATACACTCCTTAGGTTAACATTCTCTTAAATAACTTGTTCAATATACATTTCCTCCATCAGGGTGATACAAATCATGTTATCAAACCCCCTAGATGAATGGTCGAAGCTTCTTGTAGTGATATCAGTGTTATGTGGGTTTTAACCATTTGTCGGAGGCTCCTCAGAATCATTTTATCTAGGTGAAAAACTGCTTGGCCTGTTGTTGGATTTCTCGACAGCTAGGAGAGCTATCGAGGAGATTGGTAATGCTATTGGGTGTTTTGTGTACCTAGATCTTAGGAGCCTGTGCACCATAGGTAAGCAGGCGGTTTGGCTGCTGGTCCAGGTGAAAAAAAAAATCTTCAAACAGGAAAATATACAATGGAGAGAACATAAAACAAATATACACAGAGATTTCTTTCCGTTCAATGTTACAATACATATATATACATGTTGAAGCATTCATAAACCTTAATCCACTAACCCTAGATTCAACCATAAGCGGTGTTCCTTTGACCGAATCTACAAAATACCATGGGCAGAAAACCATCATGCCTAAAACCATGTGCAAAACCCATTCAAAAAACCATGGGTAGGTTCACCCACCATCTTTGGGTATACCCCCCATCCTTGGGTCTGTGAAACTATTATTAGATCCACATAAAAATAAAAATAAATCTGAAACACTGCCCCAGACCCCGTGAAAGGGGGTTACCATCCCCCACTGTGGTCGATGCAACGTACGTGTGGCATTAATCATGGAAAGAATATAACACATACCTAATAGTCCTATTAAGATTTGACGGTGCGTCGACTTTTGGGGTATACCTTTCAGATGCTTGATTTTCCGCCATACTGGTCACCTTATGGGTATGTATCCTTGGAGTCATCGTTATGAAAAAGAATATAAGGAGACTAAGCGATGGTATCATCTACGTGGTTGTTCAGATATTTCAATGGTCCCCGATGACCTAGGTAAATCATTGGCCCCTGTCTTAGTTGCTCCTTTCGGATTCCCCCTACAACCTCTATTACCCCTCCTCTTCAAATGTATCTAGTACACATATGGGTTTGGGCTGGTCTAACCTAAATGATTTCATGTCGCGCTCTCCTTCTCTAGATTTTGATCTTCCTCAGCCCTGTTAGTTTCCCATACATCTCTTATTTTTGCACCTCCATCTTATTCAACTCTACATGAATCCCTGTGTCAGCCTACCTCTCCCCCCTCCCCCCATTTCCCCCTTTGATCCTCAAATCTGGGGTGTCTCTCTCCCTAGATGCTCTCTTGATGAGGGGGTCGAATCTACCACTAACCCTTCATTCATTGATAAACACATTAAAATGCCTCCTTTGGCCCCACTGAGCGATACATCCCCACAAAACTCCATTGAAAGTGACTTTGATTTCTTATTACATGGCCCTTCTTGTATCTTGCTCAACTTACTACCCATAACGTAGAGGATCCTTCCTTAGCCCCCTCTATAAGCCCTACATCGGCAATGAACATTACAGTTCGACGACGTGGTGTTAGGGGTAGCCATCATTTTCATGGGAAATCTACTGAAAAGACATTACCCTTGGTGTGGATGGCAACCTAAGGGAGGTTCCCATTATATCCTCCAATGTTACTTGAGTCCTTAGAGCATGTGAGCCCACCCATGGAGTTCATTCATGAATGTTCTCTCTCTTAATCTCAGTGGGCTTGGGGATGCCTCTAAAAAGCTTTCCCTTAGACATCTAATTATCTTCGTCCGTCCTTGTATCATTCTCATTTAGGAATCTATGTCTTTTATGGATAGGGCCAAATCTTATTTTTGTCTATCTATCTTGACTGGTATCTCGTGGTTGTTGATTCTAGAGGTTTATTTGGTGGATTGGTGGCACTTTAGGGTCCTAGATGGGTGAAATTGAAAGCCTTCAAATTTTTTGCGGGAATCTTTTTGACTGGTTTTATCAGGGGTTTATCATGTCGCCTCAATTTTCTTAAAATATATGCCCCTTATTGGGACCAGCTAGATTTCTGGATTAGGATTGGGGTACGTGGGATCGTTAAAATTGGCTTGTTGATCTTGGTCATGGATCTGAATTCCACCATATCATAAGAAGAGTGTTAGGGCACCCGATCTCATCTGATCCTTTGGGTATTCACCTTCAGAACATTTTTGTCAATAATTTTCTTGTGGATGTATGTCCTTTTCCCCTCATCCCTACATGGAGTAACGGGTGGTCTCGTTCAACGCATATTGGGAAGAGGCTCAACAACCTCTTGATTCAAGAGAATATTTTCGAACTATTTGGAGATCTCAAATCATGGGTTTCACAGGCTAAATATTTGATCATTCACCCATCATTCTTTAATGAAAAGGGGAAAAGACTTGGAAGGGTTTCCCTTTCAAGTTTAATAGGACTTGGTTAAAAGAGGAGGATTTTAATAATTTGGTCTAGGATGCTTGGTAGTCTATGTCATTTAAAGAGGAATCATCAACGATGAGTCAGATCTCGCAAAAAATAAAGTGAATAAAGCAGGTGGTTTGTTTATGGGAGAGAAATACAAAACAAAAGCTAAGGGAATATCTAGCTTGGATTGAGGTGGAGATCAAAGATATTGTTGGGCTTATGGACCCTATTTTCCCATCCCCATCTCACATGTCTCAGCTACAGGAATTGGAATATGATAAATGACATTTTAAAAATTCAAGAGGCCACCTAGTGGCTTAAGAGTCATGTGATTTGGATTAATGAGGGGGGTCGAAACACCTATTTCTTCCACCATTTTGCCTCTCAAAGGAGAAATTTGAATTCAATCTGGGAACTAGAGACTACTTCTAATGGAAATGTCTACTATACGGAGGACATACAAAAGGAAGATGTTTTATTTTTTGAAAATATGTTCTCGGCTCGAGCTCGAGTGGATATTCATGACTAGGTATGGGGGATTGAAGGTTTTCACAATATGTTCACTTCATAATCAAATGCGAATTTGGGGTTCCCAGTCACTATTGAGAATATTTCCAAGGTCCTGAAGTCATTCAATAAGGACAAGTGCCTCAAGCCTGATGAGTGGGTTGTCGAACTTTTCATACAACTGTTTGATATAATGGGTGTCAAACCACTACAAGGAAAAGACCTTCTAGTTGAGGTTTTTGCGAAAGCTCCTATAAAAATAACCTAAAATTTTGTTTATAGCAGACATAACTAGTGGAGGTGGGCGGGTGGATGTTTAAGAAGATGTTTTTTAGATGGTGCATCTATAATATACAAACACATTGGTGCTTTACTATCCATACGAGCATCAATGCCGCATAGAACATGACACACTGTGGAAAATTTATTTTTATAAAATACAAAAAACGTGCACTAAATAACACAACGCACTGGTGCTTGAATAATCGATAGCACCGGAAAAAGGTTAACCCTTAAAAATTGATAGTGATATAGACACCCGCAACACTGGTGCACTTCATGTAGCAAAACACCTTGATGCATACTAAGAAGGAGCATCGCTAGAGTTTTTAAATTTCAAAAAAATGTGATGTTATTTTCCAACGATGTACCAATATGTAAAGTACTAAAACGCCTCGGGGCGTCTTCTAAATAGCACCACTAGACGGTTTTTAATTTTTTATTTTTAACAAAAGAATTGCTATAGATTTTTTCATTTAGAAAAAAAAGCGTACTTCTCTTGGATATCTTCCACACCAGTGTGATTATCGTAATGCACCAAACGAACAGTTAAAAAAAAAAAAAAAAAAAAAAACCTCTTGGTCGTTAAATATTTTTACAATTTACAATGTTGGAGAGCTATGAAGTACCGGTGCCAATTTCACCTCATGCAAGTGCCCTAATGTTAATGTTTCTCTTGCTCAGCATACTTCTGTACCATTCTCATTGCCTGACTTTCAAATTTTTTCAAACGTAGTAAAATTTGTTTTTCTTAATTATGTGTCAACAATGCCTCCCCAATGACTAAATGTCCAGGCAATTTTTATGTTTTTCTCTAATTTAATTTTTTAGCGGATTAGAATTGCAAATTATATTAAAAGTTCAATTGTTTTTGTAAAAAAAAAAAAATTCGTGTGCAGTGCGCTCAATATGCTTGGCTCACACCGATAGTGGCACACCCTATAAATTTACAGCGTGCGTGAAAATAATGCACAACTATTATTGTGGTGCGTTTTGTAAATGAAAACGCACATAGAAAGCTATAAATTGTACGTTGGTGCATTACACCCGATGTGTTTATATTTACCAAACGCACCACAAAAACAATATTTAAAAATATATCTAGAGCTTGGTGCAAAAATTTAAATTTGTGAACCAACAGCAATGCATCATACGTATGTGTGCACCGTTGCCAATGCAGTTGTGTTTGATAGCACACTGGAGCCTATTCATGATTGTGTTTTTTTCGCACCAGCAATTTTTTTTTTTAATTAAAAGTTATGTTTCCATATTTATAAATACATTTTTCATTTAATAAAAAAATTTAATTATGTGTGAGGCTGATGTATTTTATATGTCAATCATGTATCAAATACGTCAGCAAAGGGAGCAGTAGCAGCAACAAATGGTGGACCCATACAATATGGTCTAACCATGGGAGGTCAAAGAGAGGGAGAACACCTAATTGGTGTCCTACAATACACACTCCATGTGTCTTACCTGCATCTCAGAGGTCCCTGCTACAAACCACCATAGTGCCATGGATTTCAGAAATAGAAATGTGATAAGTTTATACTTTGTTAAACGTTGCGGGTTCAAATGGTAAAATAAGAGTGAAATGAGAAGGAATTGGTACAAAGAAAAGATATCATATTAGGGTTTCATGGGTCTTACCAGTCAGACACCAAACACCGTGAAAACTTGCACACGTGCCTTTCATGCCACTATTATATCGCATAGCTAATGTCCTTAAAACCGACAAAATGATGTATATGGCTTAGGCTCGTGACTTTCAATGACATGATGTATATGGTTTGGGTTTGTGATCTTCAATGATCATTCTAGGCAGGATAGATTTTAATAATATATCACACGCCACACCTTATTATGTAGTTTTATCACTTATTATTACCGAATTGTCGTATATGATATATATATTCTTGTTAGCATTGCAGTAATACTCATTACACTGATTGAAAAATATTTAAAAGAAAAAATAACCAAAACCTAAAAAATCGATTACACTTTCTCTAAATATTCAAATCAATTTAAATTTAATTTTCAACCTAGAATCCTAGAATAATATTATTGTGACACCGGCAGCATCCTCCAAATTTTAAAAAGTTGTTGAATATTATTGTCAAGACATGACGACATCCTCCCAATTTGAAAGAGTTGTTGAATCACGTATTCTAATTATTTGTTGATTTTTTTCAATGAATTTTGTTTTAAATGTCGTAGAAAATTGTTGAAATTATAACTTTGAAATGTGTAATTTGTATAATTTAAATATTTTAAATGTTATTAAATACATTTATATATTAATAAATAATCAAAATTATAGTTTATCCTAATTTATGTTCTCCAACAACAAAAATATCAAAGAGTGAAGTTGTGCAAATACACAGTTCCAGTCTCCAAATGATGCTTGAATGCAATCAAATTAAAACACAACGAACTCAGAGCTTGAATTAAATAAGATTGTAGTGTAATTAACAGACACTTCACAGTGGCAAAGAGAAACAACATATGAACATTGATTTCGACAACATTAGAGATATACGACGCACCATTAAGTGAGAAAACACATATGAGCAAAGGTAATCCATAAGAGCAATGCCCATATATTGGAAATATGGACGGTGAAAACCCTGACAATAGACTTTGTGAAAGCCCCCTTTTATATATGTATTCAAATGTATTCAAACTTCATGGTAGTAGGTCTTTGTCGGATATACATATTTATTGTGCACACACTTTATTTAGGCAAGACTTATCCAGCCTGTTGCGCGACAGTTAATGCGCAGGGGATGTATATGTCCATCGCTGAATTTATACAAGTAGATTATCCAACAGTGAGCAGCATATACAGCCCCTGTGCATTAATTAATTGTCGCATAGTAGGCTGACTAATTCTTGTCATTTTATTTAGGTTGTCATTCATGTGAAAATCACTTTGTCGTTCATAGTTGGTTTGTAGATTATAGCAGTCAAAATACCTCGTTTGTGGACGTTGAAAAAAATTAGTAAAGCAATATGCGCTAATAAAACTATTAAGATGTTACATGTGTTTGTGAAATTCTTAGTATGATTTTAGTGTCTCTGAATAGTTTAACCCTCAACTTTTTAGTTAAACAATATTAAATTTGAATTATATAACGTGTATAATTTAAACATCAAAGAGGTTGTTAAAAATCTTGAATTTATTTATTTATTCAAAAACAAAGTGTATATATATATATATATATATAATATATATAATATAATATATATATATATATTTTAAAATTAATAATATTAGTTAACAATAAATTTAATATAATATATAGTTTAATGACACAATTTCAAATCCATTATTAATATTTCAAGAGCTTGAATTAGTGTTAGAGTTGGTATTTTCCCTAGTTTCATTTTCTTATGAGTGAGTTGTGAGTTTTAAGTTCATATAGAAATTTGTATTAGTTGAGTTGTCATAGTTATTTTTAACTACCCTTAGTCTGAGTCCATTGATATAAAATGGAGGTCTTTTATGTGTTTTTGTAGTTAATTATGAGTAATACAAATAGTTTTACTTGGTATTAGAGCATTGAGAGTGATACAAATAGTTTTACATTGTATTAGAGCTTAGTTGCAACCTCCTTCACGTTTTTTTATAGATCTATTATTATAAACATAATCAAATCAAATTCAATCTATCTAGGACGCTGCAATTTTGTTGAACTTTCTTTTTTTTCCTTGTGGGGTTTCTATATGCTCATGTTTTTTACAACAATATGGATCACCCTCTCCAAATTCAAATCAATCTCTGATTTGCAGTAACGCAGGTTAAAATGGAGTACAAATATTCTTTGGATCCTCCCAAATTTAATTTGTAAAATGGGCATACTTGATCTAGATCTAAAAGAACATGAGAGGATTTGGAAGCCGTCTAATCATGTAAAAATGGTATGTGTTTACTAAATTTAAGATGCTCCTAATATGGCAGCTCATAAAAGATAGATTTCCTTTTCATCCCGTTGGGAAATTTCTCAACATTGGTGTTGAAGAATTATGGATCTTCAAACATAGGCTCCCCATTTGAATCAAACATTTTTGCAAACTCATTCTCCTTCTCTCTCTCATATGCTCCTACTAAAAGCTTCCGACGTTTTTGAAATGGAAGAATATTTTTTGCATTTGAACTCGATTTTGAATAAAGATCCTGCAAATTTGGATACATTTTTATTCAAATTGACATGGATTAAAAAAAAAATCAATTAGATAATCAAAATATAAATAAAATTTGAACTTGCTGAAGATGGAAAGGGAGAACTTCATGAAGGACTTTGACCAGCAATATGGAACGAATTGGAATTTGAATAATCGGCTATTTGATATTATTAATATTTTGTCCCTACATTCGAGAAAAATTAGAAATAAAGTTTTGTGTGCATATCTAAAATTAATCTCGAGAACCATATAACCATAATCTAAATTTCAATATAGTTTTCAAACCATTTTTCAACAATAAGGCGAATTTGAGCAGAAAATGTATACTATGAACTACTATAATTGATGTGGATCATCCTAAAGAATAATTTGATATTAATATGCCATTTTATGTGAAAATAAAATTTCAGATAGTTTTTAAACACGACCAGTGCGCTTATCAAAATAAAGTGCATCGATGTGTTTAAATAATAACAACACCAATGCATTCAAATAATACCCGCACCAGTTTCATGCATTCCAAAAAAAATTAAAATTAATTAAAATTAAAAATAAAATTTTAAATAAATAAAAATTTAAAATTAAAAAAGAATAAAGATTATATATATATATAAACAAAAATAATAATAATAAAATAAACCCCCCATCGGGGTGTGAGCTGTCGAACAAAGCCATTAAGGCAGTCATTATGATAAGAACGTAGAGGAATGTTGTCACCGCCCCTCACACGCTTGAAGCGAAAGGTGTTGTGGCCTTCAGCATGCTTAAGGCAACGAGAATGCAAGAAGTTGGCAAAAACATTTGGCCAAGTTTACCGACTGTGGTGAAGGATAGAAAGAGAGGGTTTGGAAGAGCATAGGTTCCAAAGGCGAGAGTGGAGCAAAGGCTTCGGAAGGAATGGGGGCTCCATCAGCTCCAAACATTGTCGACCGTGTATGTAAATTGGCTTCTCCTCCACTACACCATGATTCCCTACATCTGGTTTGATAATTAGGGTATGTATGGGGGCAATGGGTTTGTGGGCAAAATTAATTCGAGCTAGGAGAGATGCATGGTGTCGGGCATCTACTAGAATAATCCCAACTCCATGGGTTCCTCCCTGGTGTCAATCCATAATAGGATTTACCTCTCTCGCATGGGGGTTATCGGGCTTGGTGGGGAGGGTGACAGTCCTGGGGAATACCTTTGTCTTGTCGGGAGACCAACTCTTTCAAATGAAATGCCATTATAGCCACAGGTACTCATCGAACCCTTTGAGAAATGGGCTTTAGATTTCGTTGGACCTATTAATCCACCAT
>APFE030250074.1:5513-43599 GCA_000404065.3 Pinus taeda | reverse complement strand
GTTATATAATAAAATAAATTGTAAAGACAATAAAAAACAAAAATAAGAAAATGATATACTATTGAATACATGATTTAATATGAATCTTTTAGTATTAAATTCACAACCTGAAATGAAAGACATCAATATTTTACCTTTAAAAAATTGCATCTATATAAAGATAGAAGGATTCCAAATTCTTAAACACGATCAAAGATTTATTATAAGTTGCTCATAGCAATAAGTGATTTATGTTTTATACACATACAAACAATACAAGCAAATATTCTAGCATGCTTAATGCTTACTTCACAAACCTCGTGTTAAATTAAAAAAAAAAATGCTTACTTCACAAACCTCGTGTTAAATTTTAAAAAAAAGAAATATAGTGTGGATAATTAGAAAAAAAAAATATAGTGTGGATAATTAGATAGTCAAAAGGGAAATATGTTCATCAATAAGTAACTAAGTTGAAGTGCAAGAGATGGCTAAAGAGAATCACAAAAAGACACGTAAAATTTAGAGAAAGGGATAACACCATGAGTAAAATATGAAACCTAACCAAAAAAAATTGTAAGTGATGTCATACAAGAAGAATGAAAGGGATGGGTAAATTTGGATGTAAGCGGGCCAATTTGGATGTAAACTGAAATGACAAATTGGAAGACTTGATTCCTTATTTAAGTGAAAATTATTAAGTTATTTTTCAGTAAAAATAAGTTATAACAAAGGCTCAAATCACACATGAGTGTTAAAACATGCAAAATTAAGACAGTAAACAAGTTGTTGGTTTATCAAGATGTTAAACTAAAAAGGGACATGATAATGTATAAAATAATTTTCTTTTATTAGGAAATTGAGAGAACTTCAATCCGCGCTGCTCATAGGGAAACTAAATCAATGTTATCTCAAGAGGGACTTCATGAAGAATTTTGAAATATTATCAAAATTATTTCATGTTCCAAGAAGATGAAAAGGTATATTAAATCCACAATTTTATATAGATGAAAACAATGAAATTGCTTGGAGAGTTCTTATTTGTAGGTTACTTTACCAAGACATAATTTCAAAGTAGAATTTCGGGAAATCAATTGTTGTGTTATCCTTAATATTAAGCATGTTTTTATAATAATACTTATTTAGAGGTGTGTATGATAAGCATTGTAAGCATATTTTTGTTTTTTTTTAATGGTCACTATGAAATTGTATTAGCAAAAACAAAATTGTCAACCCACAAATGGTTTACATTTTAGAATGTATGAAGCCATTTTTTCATAATCCTTCCTAAAAAAAGCTTTATTTTAGCATTCTTGCTTACCCATGGCTAAAAACTTAAGATACATGGAGTTTTGTATGTAAATACTCTAAAGAATACATCTCCAAACTTACAACATCTTGCTTTCATGGCTGACAATTACCTAATTTTTCCATTAGCAGTGTCTTCTTCAATGTCCTTAAAGTCCTCAAGAGCAAGAGCTTTCAAATCAAATTGATTAAGGGAAAGAAGCAGACCCAAAATTCCAAAGAGATTGAGCTTGTTGAGGACAGAGGAGGACATGTTGCTAATTTCAACTATTCTAATTAGTTCCTTAGCCAATCAATTTCGTTTTCTTACATTTAAATTAGAGTCTTTTGCTCAATGATTATTTCTAGTGTTGTTATTAGATTGGAAATCAACTTATCAATGCATAAGAGGAGTTCCATGCATTTTTGTTGTAGCTTTGTCACCTCATCCTTCTTCAACTTCGCCTTCATCCATTTCCCACTTTGTGACACCATGCCTGAAAAGGGAATAAATCTGGATGACCTAACATGGTTCCCATTACCAACTCTGTATAGGAGGGAAATATAGGGATACCTTGGATAACCCCTCTCACCTTGTTATTAATTGAAAGAGAGGCCACCGTGAAAGTTACTATAAGCATTTATATTATATTATCCCAGTGGCATATCCCATTTCTTCTCCTCGTCATCCTTTGTTTCACTATGGAAATATATTCTCTTAAAAGCATTGCACAACTTCCCAATGAGTTTCATGAATGGAGGCAGGTATCCCCATTGAATTCCCATAAATTTTCCATGTTTGATGTGCCATTTCACCTATGTAGGGGAAGGAAGTGGGTTGTACAATGAAATCCCTATAGGGGATGATGGTGATCCAAACTTAAACAGGTACGCAACAAATTACAGAGATACCCATATACACAAAGATGCAGCAGAAATAATACTTCATTTCATTAATGGAAAATACTGAAATAGGCTTACAACCATAAATGGAAATAAACCAGCTAGGGCGATGGTAGCTTATCTCTGAGAAGAGATGTGTGGCTACTTGCCTCCAAACTGTGTTACAATGAGGCTCGAAGGCCTATTTATTGTTGAGAAACAATGGAAAACCCTTCACATTCCAAAACCTAACCCTAGAAGATGAAACGCCAAATTGTGGGCCCCATTTTTTCGGTAAGTTGGTACATCAACTTCCCAGGGTCGCAAATTGGTCGTATTATCTCCGTTTGACGCACATGATAGCCTGTTGGAAATATCTCTCCGAGGAATACGATGGAAAAGATGATTTTTTGATAGAAAAATCGTTGGCGGTAGATTTCCCAAAAAAACGTCGAAAAACATCGTTTAGGGCCTCAAAACGGCTCCGGAAGTTTAGGACCTGGAAAGCTGCTAAAAATAGTAAACTATGCTATAATTAAGGAAACTGAAAAAACTGAAAGAAGCACTAGAGGGGATCCAAGTGGAATTAGCGGATGGCCACCAATATCCACCTGGATCGGATGGGCAGTTGTACTATTGATATAGGGAGCCATAAATGGAATATGATTACTCCACGTGCCTTAAATCCCATCAATGATAAAACTTTCTTTGTCACTTTGTGAACATGTGATAATCCATGTGCTACCAAATCATTCTTTATGGGATTGGGCTTGTATGCTTGGATCCATGAGTGCTTAAGGTTCCTGGTGTATTCTTGGTGGCTAAATTAGTCAATGAGCCTCATTTTGACTTTAGTCTGTGTAGGACATGGAAGGCCCTATACTCTAGAAGGGATTTTAGTTTCCATTTGATCCTCTTATATATAAGTTGCAACGTTAAGTCTCGAGGATTAGTATCTAGGTTCATGTGGCAGATTATATTATTTGAATATCCAACTATCATAAGTCTATGCATGAGATAGTTCCTGACTAAATTAATGCCATGTAACAAGGCACACCACTTAGCTTGATTGTTTGATGTTGTGCCTAGACTCTAGGAATATGTCACTTCCATTTGTCTTTTGGGGCTTTAGATCACCCGCCCTACGTCCCTCTCTCCTGCCACCAATATGCACTATAAGCATGCTATGGAGATCTAAAAGTTGAATTAATTATGGAATTCAAGAAAGCAACATTGATATCAACATGGTCATTTACATGTTTGATAAATTAAAACCATTGTATATTAGACCCAATGTTATCCATGGCATTTTTTATTATTATTACCATGTTGAATTCCAATTTTATTATGAAACATTCATAGATATTTGCAAATGCATGGGAATATTGACCCCCTTCCTCTCCCAATTCATAGTTTTATTTTTATCATATTATGCAAAAGGAATCCTACAAATGTTTTTTTTCATTAAAGATGTGTATGGGAAACAAAATGCCCTAAATGTGGTGACAATATTTCATATGTAGTTTCCTATAGATACGATGTACCTTATATTATCTAGTTTTATGGTCACATGGAAGAGATATGAGTATGTTATTATGAATATGTCTTCCTCTTTGGGTGTGGCATCTAAAAGTATTGATTTACTTGAGGATGAGAAAATTGTTTTATAATTCAAGGAGAAATTTCAAAATCATACATATACATATATATATGCCTCTCACAAGTCCAAGTGGAAAGCTTCCCGATTTAAACAATCTCATGAGGTGTTTGAGTTAGGAACAACCTTATTGGTGGTAGACTTTACTAGGGATTATATGTTTGCTCCATTTGTAAATATCTCGAGTGAGCATTATTATTTTGATTATATATTATTTTTCTTGTTTTATGTCTTTTATGTTTGATTATTGACTTTTACGCATGGTTGATTTATGTGTTTAGGTTCTATATTCAAGTATGTTTTGTAGAGACATGCATAAATGAACATTGATGGTAAGGATGGTACTCTAGAATCATATGGTATAGTTAAAATGAATACCCCCAGGACTGATGGGAATGTGTGCCTAATAAATTAGGACATGGCATGGCATGACATGCCCAATGCATGAAGGAATATCTCAAAACTATTTTTACCCATTCCTTGGGAACTATGAGCTACACTAAGAACAATGAATATGCCCAAAAATTAGGATGAAGCCAAATTCCTAAGAAGTATCATGCCACATCCTATGGTTCATCCTCACATCATCAAAACCTCTACTTAGTCAATATCCATGAAGACAAGTGCGTGCCTAACCTATCCAAAGCTGAAAATACAAGGGTTAGTGAAGAAATTCGCTATGGTTACCCTCTGCCTGTAATGTCCCCTAATAATAATAATAAAATAATAAATAATACAATATAATATTAAAATATAAGAAAATAAATGATAAATAATAAAGAAAAGGTAATAATAGTAAATAAATAATAAAATAATAAAGAAATATAATAATTAATATATAAATAACAATACTTAGAGTTCTTAAATAATATAAATATAAATAAACTGTAAAAATAGTAAAAATAAGTAAAGTTAACAAAAAGTAAAATAAATAAAACTATAAATAGTAAAATAAGAAAAGTTATCAAAAGTAAAAAATGAATAAAATAAGGAAAATTTATATTAAAAGAATTACTAAATTAAGTTAATCTTAAAATAAAGAAATAAAAGTTGCATGTTAACACATGGAGTGTGTGCATGCGGTTCCCCTTCCAATGTTTGCTCTATTTAATAGACGGTGAGGAAAATGAGAGATCATTCCATGATTCCATCATCTATTCTCTTGGGAGAAAAGTGTTGTGAGGCAAAGAATTTCTTCACAGTAGTATGTTGATTGAGGGCTCAGGGTGGCCAGTTGTAGCAAGATTTTGTGTAACTGAGCCTACGGTTGGGTGGAGAGTCGTCCCCAAAATTTTATTGCGGTTAATAGGATTCAAATAGCGTTCAACTCCGAAATCACAAGTAAGAAATATCATCGCCACAAGTAAGTTGTCTCTGCTCATATTTCTGAAATTCGATGTTAAATTGTTGATAAATTGTGTGTTGATTATAAATCGCATAATTGATCTAATTAGTTGCCTGTTTTAATTTCGAGGTTGTTACATATGGTATCGGAGCGAGATACAACCCTTGCGGCCTATGACCCTTGGCACGCATGTTTGATTTAAAAAATAAATAAATCTATATGTAAATTGAATTCTTCATATGGTTAAAAATATCTACGATATTATTATTAAATTGGAATAATCTGTTATTGTTTTTCTTAGAAAAAATATAAATAAAAATATTTTATTTTTTATTAAAAAAAATAGGAAGATTTTTATTTTATATTAAAATAAAATAACATAATTATTATTATGAGAAAAAATTAAATAAAAGAACTTATTTATATGTAATTTATATATGCCAAAATAATTACTCAATGTTTAAATTTAGATGTCATTATAATCAAGTGCATTGGGTTATGCATGCTCTCTTTTATGCAGAATTGGATAGATGGGCATTACAAGTTTGAATTAAAAAATTTTATTTTACATAACTTCAACATATACAAACACAACCAATTAAATCCCCTTATTTCATCCAAAAATATTTTCTATTTCATAAAATAATTAAGTTTTCTTTTAATTTCTTATCACGAGAGGACTACTAACTTGTGGAGTTGGGTCTCACTTTAAGTGGCACTACCACATGAAAATTATAATACGGAGATAGGGAGTTTATTATTTACGTGTTGGATAAAATTCTACGGATATTCGCTAAAACGACTAATTTCACTATTTTTGGGGGACATGATGGATCGCTAAAAATGGTTAGTTTTAACTTTGGATGCATACAATTTACATTATTAAAGGTGGTCCTCTACTTCCTTTTGTAATATTTAAGTTTAATGCACCCAATTTATTGAATTCATTCTATTCATTCTAGCAAGGTTAAATTAGCCAAAATTTGGACAATTTTGTATGCTCACAGCCTTTGGGCAATAAAAGTTTTCTCAAACCTCTTCTATTTCACTGTTCACTGCAACAACTGATTGTATTGCAATTCGTTAACTATTTTTATTTCAGTTTCAATTATTTTACACTACTATTACTGAAATCAGAGAATTATTTTTTAAATTTATTGGGCCTTGACTGCGAACAAAGCCTTAGTGTAATTGGAAACATGTTTTCCCACATGGAAACTACAATCACATTGTGTAATAAAAACTAGGGACGGGTCGTTATAAGCTCGATGGTTCTTACGGCCTTTGCAATGGTTAAACAATGCAATTTTGGTGACATATCATTTTTGCATCTAGAATTATCCTATCAGTTGCCATGACTTCAAAAAGTCTTAACTATATTGGTTTGGATAGTTAAAGCTACAGATTCATAAGTTTATACTGATAAATTATTTGTGATATATTAGTTTGATATATAAATATATAAGGTTTTTTATTTAATATTTTGAAAATATAAATTTTAGGAAAATGGTATAATTATAATTTAGGGATAAAATGAAGATATATAAAAGCAAGTATATCTTTTATAGAATGTATTAATTATTAAAGAGGTAGTGTATAGATAATAGGGTAAATGTGTGATGAACTTTCATATTAAATATAAAAATATATATATAGAGGTTAAATATTGCTTGTGATATTGATATTATTATATTATGCTTAAATATATTGGGTTGTTATATAACGTCAGTATGAGTTAAATAAAGTTATGAATTAAATTAAAAGTAATGTTAAATATGGAGTACATATAATGTAAATAGAGGTTATATTTTTTTATTATGATTTATTTTTAAGGTTCCTACATAAAAAGTGTTATGTTTAGTTTCTTTAATTATTATTTTTTTTGAAATAGGCGCGTAGGAATAGGAAATTATTTTATATTAACAAATATTACATAAAGGAGAGATGTAGTTTGTCCAATGAAACACTTTTTATGTGAAGTATTCATATTCTTACACCAAGGTAAAGAAAATGGATGTTATAACTAAACAAGCAATTTAGCAATGTAGATTTGATAAAGTTATCCTATGAGATAAAGGAAAAGGAGGAATTTGTAAATTTTATAATGAAAATAACAAATGGTAGCCCTCATGAGTCATAACTATGACCAACATAGAATGAGGGGATGAATTGAAATGAGTAATAGATAAGATACTTAAGATGAGCGAGTGAGGATTTCACAAATAACTAGAAGAAGTCAACTAGAAGTAGTGGGACCAATATAGCCCAGGGTCAGCTACCTAGGAAGATGCAAATGTTATTTTAATGACTTTCCTTTGATTAAATTATGTGGTGAACTAGATAGGATTGCATAACTTAGCTAAGGCAGATACTTCAATGAAGCATATAAATCATGTCCTATTGTTTAAATTTATTGATACATCTAAATCATACGCTATGATTTCAGTTATGGTTTTAGATAACTATTATGTCAAAATAGAGTTGTTGAATATAATGTTAGGATTAGGTTTTATGATATGATGGTATGAGGACAATGATGCACATATAGTTCTTATTTATTTAGTTGTTATGATAATGATGTAGTATGCTCATGATTAATATGATATGCATAGGGATTATGATGTTATGATATGAGGTATATTGACATGTGGTTCATTTATTATGTGATGATATGTCTTTGATGTTCATATGTTGATGTTGTAACTTATGAGGATATTATGATGTGAAGCATGTGGTAATTGGGAGCAGATTTTATAACATGAGAATGTGGTGATTAACAATGATGTTATGTTATCATGATGACATGCAAGAGTTGGCATGTAGATTATTTTATATGATAATATGATTATAACTAATGCAGTGGTTGCATGTTGAGATGTAGTGACTGACAGGAACTCCACAAATGGGCCGAGAGGGTCGATTTATTTAATGATCTCGTGGGAGCCCATACTTGCGAGGGAGAATATGTAACATCATATGGGTTGGGGACATACTCAATCAACACTACATATGCCAGTGGTTCCTTTGTCTTATATAGCTCTTGATGGATAGCTCTTGAGGGGCTATGGGACCATCTTGAAGAAGCCAAGTTCCTGATGTTGTAGGCTAGGTGCTTGTTATTGGATTAAGATGTTGAAGTCTAGTGGGGGTGTAAGGACTTCGATGCCTGGGGTTGTGCGCCTTAGTAGTTGTGGAGGGAGTGGGCCAACCTTGCAAGATGCTCGGAGTCATTGAGTACCATACCAGATGCTTGCCTTGGGGCAGATGAGGTCTGAGTCAGGCGCGAGTCTTGGGGCCAGCCGTAGACTAGGATACAGACTGGGGAGGCTTATGCCTGGTTCCGAAAGTTGGAAAAATGACAGAAATTCCTTGAGATTTCTCGGGTGTTGTGAAAACTTTCAATACCTGTTGGTTATACTAGTTTAGCAGAGGGTGTAGGGCAAACATGAAGTAATAAATAACTAAATAAACAAAATGTTAAATAATTCAACTTAACTTCGGGACAAAGTTCCTTAAAGAGGGGGAGTATGTAATGTCCCCTAATAATAATAAATAAAATAAGAATTAAGAAATAAATAATATAATATAATATTAAAAATATTAAGAAAATAAACGATAAACAATAAAGAAATATAATAATAGTAAATAAATAATGAAGAGAAAAATTATAATAATAAATAACAATACTAGAGTTCTAAATAAATATAAATATAAATAAAATGTAAAAATAGTAAAAATAAGTAAAGTTAACAAAAAGGAAAATAAAATAAGAAAGAGTTAAATTAAGAAAACTATAAAAATAAGTAAACTTATCAAAAAGTAAAAATGAATAAAATAGGAAAGAATTATATTAAGAGAATTACTAAACTAAGTTAAACTTAAAATAAAGAAATAAAAGTTGCATGTTGACACATGGAGTGTGTGCATGCGGTTCCCCTTCCGATGTTTGCTCTATTTAATAGACGGTGAGGAAGATGATAGATAATTCCATGATTCCATCATCCATTCTCTTGGGAAAAAAGTGTTGTGAGACAAAGGATTCCCTAGCAGTAGTATGATGATTGAGGGCTCGGGGGTGGCCAGTTGTAACAAGATTTTGTGCAACTGAGCATACGGTTGGGTGGAGAGTCATCCCCAAAACTTTGTTACGGTTAGCAGGATTCAAATAACGTTCAACTCTGAAATCACAAGTAAGGAATATCATTGCCACAGGTAAGTTGTCTCTGCTTATATTTCCGAAATTCGATGTTGAATTGTTGATAAATTGTGTTGATTATAAATCACATAATTGATTTAATTAGTTGCATGTTTTAATTTCGGGGTTGTTACACTGCCAAAATGAGGGAGGATAGGTACAATATGTTTCTTGGGAAATTCAAAATTGGCATGGTCTTTCTACTTATTGATTCAATTTCATTAAGAAATGATTATCTGATATACTTGGAGTTTTTTTAAATAAGGCATGGAAATGGTCATCACTACATTTGGGTGAAATTTGGCATTGACCATTAACATTGATGATAATAATTGATTTTGAATTCAAAAAAATCTAACCCCACTACTATCTCTAGATCAATCTATCCCAACTACTCATGATCCTATCCTCTCATAAACTATTGAAAATTACCCCCTTCTTTTACCCTAATAGATGTCAATATTCCAACATCCCTATTTGATATTGGAATACTAATGTCCAAGGACAATTTAAGGTTTACAAAATATATATTATATATATATATATATATATAACATAATTTGTTTTTCCCTCAACACTTCACAATGTATCCCCAAATTCCCTTGGAAATGTTGTATTCAATGTTCTATTGAATAATTTATCTTTGAAATTCTCGGAATCAAGGATTTATGCCATGATTTCACCTTGGAATCCTTATACGTTACAATGTATCCCTAGATTCAATATTCAGGGTTATCTGAAATGTCTTTGCTTTGTAATTATCATAATCAATGGTTTGTGGCATGATTTACCATTTAAATTCTCCTGTGAGGTTTTATAGTTGTGATTTCACCCTACAATTATTAGATATTGGTTTTACAGACACCATTTTTCTTGCAATCATTTCTCTTGCTCTAAATTTAGTTGGAGATAGAAATATTTATGTGTGAGCATACATATTATGTGATGTTTCCAAATGATGCATCCACTTTGAAGTCACTATTCTTTTGGGTATCCATGGACTTAAGATTAAGTTGAGGATTTTTATATGAAACATCTCAAGAATTGTGTTGGATTTTGGAGATGTTGCGAAACATATTGTCCTAATCCATTCCATGTTATCTATTGAATTCCTTCTTTCTAAGTTTAGTTTTTCCACGTGTCATTTAAGGCTAGACTTAGAAGGCGAGAATTTGATAGATGTAATGAGCAATTTGTTGATGAAGAGAAGCAAGTCATTCACAACATTAAAAAAGTGAGAAATTATGAAGGGTATCACTAAAAATTTAACATATATTGCCATACACTTGGAAAAGGAAATGATTACTATAAGCAAGTGTTCCATTTTGGAGAGATCCTACAAGATCCTAAATGGGCAAGTCATGACTACTAGAGAATAAATACTTGTGTCCAGAGGTGCTCTTCAACCCAAGCATCATTGGGATGGAAGCTCCTCTTGTTTGTGAATCTGTACATAAGTCTATTAGAACATAAGTCTATTAGAAAATGGGATGTTGACATCATAAGGGATTTTTATGAAAAAATAGTTATGAGAGCATAGTCATCTTCATTGACTTTTCCAACCATCTTCTCAGTGAACTTACCATGGTTTTTCCCACCTTGATTGTTAAGATAAAATTGGTTCCCCATCTAATGAGAAAGTACAATGCATGGATTTGTGGGTCCATATCGTCGTCCCTCTCCATTTTCCAGTGGGTAAATGACTAACTAGTAATAGGTATTAGTGTCTCATCTTCATCTTTCCATATGTTTGTCTATCATTGTAATATGAGTATTAACAATGTAATTAAATCAACGTTTCATGTTGGGTAAATGTGGATTACCAAGAGGCTAGCTTCTCTTTGGTGCATAAGACATTATACTTTAGATTTCTCAAAGAAGCAATATTCTTGGAGATTAGAAAATTTGTATGAAAAGGTAATGGTGATAAATTTATCCTCTTTTATTTGGAATTAATCTTCTTGAGATTATTATTTTCAAACTTAGTTTGTGACTAAAATAACTCCTTTATTTGGGAAAGTAAGTTGGCCTATTATACGTGTTTTAAGTGGTAAGGAAAAACTTGGTGGTATTCTCACTAAGATCCTTTAAATTTAGTGGTAGCATTGTTATGGTCAACAAATTAATTGGTTATTCGTCTTAATTTAGTGGAAGCATTGTTATGGCCAACACAATAATTGGTATTTAATTTGCGAGTGTGAATTAAAAAAAAAATGTATTCTTTCAAACATTTTATTTTTTAATGAAATAATAGATGTTTTCATTAAGGTTCACTTCTGAATAAGCATGTTCAAAATATGCAAGGCACCCAACTACCAAAGAAATATTATGAAGTAATTTTTATCTAGATAGATCTTTGATGCATGTTTCCATCTTTGAAGAACTTATAAGTTGAGTTCATGAGATCAATATCATATCAAAAGAATGATAGGAGGGAGTAAAATGTAAGCATGATATAATACTAGAATAACAACTCAAACACACAAGTTAATGATATAGGAACCATTAGCATTGCATCACTAGTGATCTAGAATATTAAGAGTTATAAAGGATTTCAACCTTGAGCCATAATGTCTCATAATCAAGAGTGGTCCCATTCATACTATCTCATGAAGTTAAAGAGCAATGAATCAAAACAAAATTGGAATTGTGCCAAAGAACAACCCTAAAAGTCATAGTGATGGTTTTCATAAATGAAAAATATGGTTGTTATTTTACATTTCGAGATAATCCACATAAAATACAAGATACAGAGGAAACTTCATTATAAAAATCTTGTTTTGATAACATAATATTTTTTGCAATAATTAGTAAAAAGAGGGTATTTGGTTAGGAGTATGGATGATCCTAGGTTAATTTTTTTGTATAGTTCCAACTATCTCCTTAACTTTGTTTATAATTGTTTATAATGCATTAGTTGAAACCTTTATTTATTGAATACTAGTCTAGATTCATTTTAACTCCAAATCTGCCAAGCATTGAGAGCGATCAAATCTCTTTTCACTTTAAAAAAGGTTTGTACCTCAAGGGATTTGATCCCTCTTATCACTTGGTAGATCCATAGTTAAAATGGATCTATACTAGTTTTAAAATATATTGAATCAATTTTCCTAGACTCCATAATACCATGATCAAAGATAATAATAATAATAATTCAATTTTAAGATCATGGGTTATGAGCCAAATTGAAATATATATAATTCTCAAAAATTAGGTTCAAAAAATAATTATCTTTATAATAGTATTAGGTTGGAAAATAAAAACCACTATATATTATTATAATGTTAAATTTCTTTATATTTTTAATTAATTAATACTATGACAGGTATTTTCTTTTTCTTTTTTAAAAATTTGTGTATGAATTTTGGTAACATGTATTGCACCACCCATGTGGTTATGAGCAAAGATTTTTAAAATTTGACAAACAAAATTAAAAAAATTGAGTTTAAGTTGTTTAGTCTCTAAAATTCTAGTACTCCAAGGGTTTTTCAAAGTGTTGAATCTATTTATGTATTCAAAAATGTATTTTAAATAATAAAAATCACAACCTCACTGGAAATTATATGACTTAATTCCGTGAAAAAACCAATAATAATATTATAAAAGAAATTTGAATAAAAAATAATAACTTCCCAATATTATAAGAGAGATTTGAATAAGAAATAACCACTTCACCATAATCCTATAATGCAATTATTATTTTATTAAAGAACTAATTGAAATATGGTAATTACGATCTATTTTCTTTAAAATCACCATTATTTTGGCTAGTGATAAAATTGAATAGGATAATTGTCTACAACTATTGAAAAGTCCTTGATTATTACTGTCCCATTTCTATGAATACCTGTTTGAATGCCAATTATTTCATATGTTCGTTGTGTGGGAGGAAACTTTCATCCCAAAACGAAAACCATAAGAGTGTGGCTTTCGCTTTTGAATTATTTCATCCATCAAAGGAAAACCCATTTTGTTTTGTCAAAACAGTCGTCGTCTGTAAAAATTGTTTTGTCAACTTTTCGAAAGAAATCGAAGTCAAATGTCGATGATTCTTGGATTGGATTGAATCACCAACTTGTCATTTTCATGTTTCCATATGGGTGGTGCAACAGATGTTACCAGGATCCAACAATGTCGCAAATTGCTCGAGCATGAGTATAAGTAACATGTAAGTTGATAACTTTCGTTAAATCTAGTGTTACTCGTGGACCGCTTCGAATAGATTTATTATTCTAGAATAATACATTATATGTTGTACCAGTTCAGTTCCTCAGTCATTAATCTTCCTTCCATGTCAATGAGTGGCAAGACCTCGGGTTTATTACCATGAGAGAATTATGAACTGTTCCTCATTCATTAATCTTCCTTCCATGTCAATGAGTGGCAAGACCTCGGGTGTATTATCATGAGAGAATTATGTTGTAACGATTTTAATGATAATATTATTGTTCATGAGCTCTAGATTGCTGGCTTTGAATACAGCATGGACTACTTAACGAAAAAATGGTTGAGGTTCAAGCAATACTTGGTGTTGTACGTGCAATACTTGTTTGAATGTCCAGCATTTCAAATTTTCATCATGACGGAGTTTCAATACAATCTGTACATGTTGTGTTATAAAATATATTAATGATATTCATCGGTGACTACATTCCATTGGCTTCAAGAGTTGATCCACTGAGCCGTGATTGGGGGAGAACTCGATCCAGACAAGGACATGGAGAGTATTCCATATATAACTCCCTGCAATATTGACATTCTATCCTATTGATATTAATATGTTAAATTAATTTTAATACATTTTATGTCTTACAAATTCAATATATTGAGTTCATATAAAATGTTAACATAATTTTTTACATTATCCTTACACATGAAATGGGTTGTAGAGCGCCTCTCAACACAATAATTGATAATTGCACTCTTCCCTACATGTATTTTTCCTACAACTTAATATGACACATGCAAAGTCCAATTCTTCTTAGCTAGTTGCTTGATATTCATTTGTAATTCTTCTAGTTTTGTCATTATGAAGGAAAAAACCCCATTAATGTTTTTGAGACATGTTATCTTCTCAACAAATTCCAACCTATACAAAGCCCAGGTAGCAACAACATTATTAGATGTCTCAAAAAGGTTGTGGATAATATGCAACAACTCCATTCGAATCATTTGAAGTTTCTCTAATTTATTTTCTTTTTGTCCACCAAACTCCTCTGAGACATACTATCTTCCATTGATACATATAGTAGAAGTGAATCATGCTTGTTTTCTTAAGAGTGTTGCAGAGAGTCAAGAGCATGCTCCAAAGGCACCTAAGAGGATCATTGGCTTATGGGACATGTGGAGGCAGGTATCCTTGTAATATCTTATAAACCATTGTTAGAGTGAATTCATGCAACATTTCATGTCTTAAAAAGAAATCAAAATCGAAGGATTCTAAGAGGCATCATTGTCTATCACTACCAAATTGTCAGCATAATCATGTCTAGCAATTCACTTCTCCTTTGATTTATAATTCTCTAATGCAACACCTATATATGCCTTGAGACATTTCCTTAAACGCGTTGAAAATAGCAACAAGAAATGCTAAAAATAGCATTGCTATAAATAGAAGTTCAACCAGTGTTGAACATAGCAACGAGGAATGAAAAATGGAAGTGCTAAAAATATAATTCTATAAATAGCATTTCGGGATACCTTCCTATTTTAGTTAATCCCTGAACTAAAAAAGTGAAGTAAAATTTGAATTTAATCTTAGCAGATGTTTGTAAAATAATTAATTAATTAAGGAAAATCAAACATGAAGTCTATGTGGGGACATGCAACAGTTTCTCCATTAATTGAGGAATTTATCCATCAGTTAAAGAGATAAGGATGAGTTGTAATATTGAGTTGTAATTAGTTGGCTCAGTTAACTGAATCAAGCCCAATTAGATTAATTCAAACAGTTTGTTGAATTAATGTGAGTTCAGTTAATTAATGCTTGCATGCATGTAACTATTGTACTTTATATAACTGAATATTCTCTCATAAATAACTCATGCATGTCAGTTCAGACAGAAACCCAGTTGAGATCAGATGGATGGGCAGTGTACTCTCAGTTGCTAGAATATTCCATTGTGAATATTCCTTGCATGCAGAAGGAATTCTTTCCTTGAGGATTGCATAGTTACTTCTTCAAGTTTTGTGAGTGTGATGAGGCCAATTCACACATGTGGCTTCACTCGACCCCAAGAAAAACTGCGCAAGGAAATAGGAGGCTTGGAGGGCTTCAGGAGGACATATACTATGTCTATTCAGTCTGTGGGTTGTATTGTTTGATTGCAGAGAGAGCAGGATAGCTTGAGAGTTGATTCTTTTTGTAACTTGAACAAGATTTCCACTTGTATGATAATACAGAGATTGGGGTTTTAGGCTGAGGCTTTCCCCGGGTTATTTCTTCTGTGTTATGTGTGATTGATTTCTCATTCTCAGTTATATGTGTTCTCTTGATCTTGCTCAATTCGATTAAGCTTCCGCAAAGTGTTGTAGAAGTAAATCTTGTATTGTGTTTTAGTATATTGCATAATCTGTTGATCTACAGTGGGAATTTCTACATGGTATTGGAGCGAAGGTGATCAAGGCAAAGAACAGTATACAAGAAGGAGAAGTTCGAAGTTTGTGGTTCCTGAATATAGAAATTTAGTTCTTGTCACATCTCAATTTCACCAATGGCGTTCAGTGATTTAAGACTTGAGTATGCCCTTGATGGCAGCTCGAATTATATAGCCTGGAAGGATCGCATGAAAGCAGTATTAGAGGATAACAGTCTAAAGGACTTCATTGATCAAGAAGTCCCCAAGCCCACTGATGCTACTCAACTGGTGGAATGGAAGAAATGTGTGGCTAAAGCAAGGAGAATCCTCTTGGAGGGATTTCGAGACCACATTGTCTCAAGCCTCCATGGGAAGGAGACACCATTTTCGATGTGGAAAACATTGAAATATCTATATCAAAATAGCAACGATCAGAGGAAACTAGTGCTGAAAGACAAACTCCGTAAGATCAAGTGTGAAAAGGGCGACACGATCTCTACATATCTGAAAAAGCTCACCACCTGCAGGGATGAGCTTGGAAGTGTAGGGATCACGACCGCTAATGACAACATGGTGAGTTTTGCACTCCTCAGTCTTCCTAAGAGCTAGCATAGCTACCAAGACTTGGTTAATGGAAGAGAAAAACTACCAGATTGGGAACGAATTTGGTCGGATCTGATGCAGGAGGAAATAAGAAGAAGCACCAGAGATGGATCCTCATCGAAGCAAGATGATGAGGAAAATCTAGCCTTAGCGAGTAAGGCGAGGAAAGGGAAAGGGAAGGCATCCGATCCCAAATCCAATTCTTCCCATGGTGAGAAGAAGATTGACAAATCGAAAGTGTGATGCTTTCATTGTCATGAAGTGGGCCAATATGATACGAATTGTCCATAGAAGAAATCCAAGAAGGGTTCCTCGAAGGGATATGATGGTGAAGCACTGGCCTCACAGTTTGAGCTGGATTTCTCACTTATCGCATGCATGGTTTCATCCATGGTGGGATTTGTGTGGTACTTGGACAGTGGAGCTTCATTCCACATGTCAGGTGACAAGAATATTTTCAATACCCTGGAGGAGAAGGATCTCCAGATGTGGATCGAGATGGGCGATGATGGAAAGTACCGTGTTTCAGGTAAAGGTACGGTTGTGTTTCAGAGGGAGCATGGAGCTCCCCTCACCCTGATTGATGTAAAGTATGTATCAGGTCTGAGGAGGAATATTGTGTCTTTCGCTATGCTAGAAGATAAAGGCTATGTTGTAGTCTTTAGTAAAGGAAAGGTATTCCTAAGGCATATCAGTACTGGACAGACAAAGCAAATTGGGATTCGAGTAAAGAATATCTACAAGCTCGAGGTAGACGACTGTGTTGCATTGAGTTCCGAAGCTGAGATGATGCAGAGCCAAGATATTGGTGAGCTATGGCATAGAAGACTGGGCCACTTGCACCATGGAGCCCTGAAGATCATGTAGCAGATTTCTATCGGATTACCCAAGGGAAAACTTGAGTAGACGACTACATGCAAAGGTTGTACCTTGGGTAAGTATGTGAAATCTTCCTTTCCAGATCGAGATAGTAGAGCTGGAGCAATCCTGGAGCGAGTTCACTCAGATGTTTGTAAACCATTCTCTACAGCCTCCACCGCTAAACAAAGGTACTATGTTTTTTTTATTGATGATTTTTCTCGTAGATGCTAGATGTACTTGATGCAAAAGAAGGATCATACCTTCTTGAGGTTTTGTTAATTTAAAGCCTTCGCAGAGAAAGAATCTGGAAATAAAATAAAAGCCTTGTGTAGCGACAATGGTGGAGAATATGTCTCCCAACATTTTAAAGACTTTTTCGCTGCAAAAGGAATTAAACAGGAATTGACGGCACCCCATAACCCACAGCAGAATGGGGTGGCCGAAAGGAAGAACAGATCGATTGTGGGAGGAGCTCGAGTGATGTTTCATGACCAAAGCCTACCACTGCATTTGTGGGTTGAGGCATGAAATACAACAGTATACTTGCAGAACAGAAGCCCGCACCATATACTAGGGATGAAGACACCTATGGAGGCCTTTTCTGGGAAGCAACCTGATGTAAGTCACTTCTGAATCTTTGGATCATTAGTTTACTATCATGTGACCAAAGGTTCCAGGAAGAAGCTAGACCCAACAGCTAAGTTGGGAATACTTGTGGGGTACATGGATACACCCCACAACTATCGGGTGCACCTGCCTTCCACTCAGAGGACAGTGGTACAGAGGGATCTGAAGTTCGACAAGCAGAAAGCCATGCGCTTATCACTTGAGAGGGATCTCAAGTTGCATGCAGAGGAGGAACTTTTAGTTCCTAAGGAGGAGGAGCCTTAGATTGATGCGGAGCAGCCGCATGTAGAGGATCCAGGAGTGGAGACATCCACTCATGCTGATACTTCTAGGGATGGGTGGAAACGATCAAGGGAAACTCACAGGTTGATGTTAGATGCGCGAGAGAATGTGGGACAGCCATCTTCTCAGCGCAGAAAGAGAAGGTCACCCGAGTGATACATTGGGTACATGGCCCTGCTTGGGGAGTGTGTAGATACCGAACCTTCTTCATTTGAGGAGGCAGCGTAGCAACCAGTCTGAGTTGATGCAATGGTAGAGGAGTACGACTCTATCATTTAGAACAGTGTGTGGGATGTTGTCCCAAGACCTCAGGGTAAGTCAATGGTGAGTTCCAGATGGCTTTACAAAGTAAAGCAGGCAGCTGCTGGCAGTGTTGAGAAACATAAGGCAAGGTTTGTTGCCTGAGGTTTCTCACAGGTCGCGGGGATCGACTATGATGATACTTTTTCTCCCGTATGAAGGTACTCATCAATTAGATCGATGTTTGCACTATCAACTCAGATGGGGTCGAAGATCCACCAGATGGATGTGAAGACAAAATTCCTCAATGGGAAGATTGAGGAGGAAGTGTACATTGAGCAGCCAAAGGGTTTCGAGACCTTCGATCGTGAGTCACATGTGTTCCAACTCAAGAGGGATTTGTATGGGCTGAAGCAAGCACCCTGTGCTTGGTATACCAGGATCGAAAGTTATTTCACCGATTTGGGCTTCACTAAGAGTGAAGCAGATGCGAACCTTTATCACATCATGGTAGAAGGTAAACCATTGATCATTTTTCTTTATGTCGATGATCTAATTTTGACAGGTGATGATCAGCTGATACAGTCTTGCAAGGAGGACCTTGCAAGAGAGTTTGATATGAAGGACATGGGCCTTATGCACAACTTTCTAGGCATGGAGGTGTGGCAGAAAGATGGTGAAGTATTTGCGTCTCAAGGCAAGTATGCCAATGAGATACTTAGGCGCTTTCACATGGAGAAGTGCAAGCCCATGCAGACTCCTCTAGCTGGAAACTGGATGAAGGAGGATGCTACTTCAGGTGAGGTAGTAGTTGCTACTGTTTATCGGTAGCTGGTGGGTTCACTTATGTATGTGGTGAACACACAACCCGACTTATGCTTTGCAGTGAACTAGCTAAGTCAAGCTATGGTTCAGCCCACCAAGCTTTTTGGAAGGCAACGAAGCATGTGCTGAGATACCTCAGAGGCACATCTCAGTTCGGATTGTGGTACAGACGGACAGAGGGAGTGAAACTTCAGGGCTTCATAGATGCGGATTGGGCAGGGAGTCCATTAGACCGGAAGATCACTTCTGGAGGAATCTTCAACCTTGGTTCTACTGCAGTTTCCTGGTACAGCAAGAAACAGAGATCAGTTGCACTTAGCTCAGCAGAGGCTGAATACATGGCTACTAGTTAGGCTGCATGTGAGGCCATTTGGATGCGGAAGATTCTAGTGGGAATGTTTGGTCAGAGGATGGATCCTACAGTGATCTACTGCGATAACTAGAGTTGTATCAAACTCTCTGAGAATCTAGTTTTCCATGACAAGTCCAAGCACATTGATATCCAGTATCACCATTTTCAAGACCATGTGGTCAAGAGGATCATGTTGTTGTTTTATGTTTCGACCGAGGAACAGGATGCAAATATTTTGACGAAGGCATTGTCAAAATGCAAGTTCGAGTTCCACATAGACAGGATTAGGGTTACTGATAATCCCTTTCTTGTTGAGAGGGAGTGTTGAAAATAGCAACAAGAAATGTTAAAAAATAGAATTGTTATAAATAGCAGTTCAGCCAGTGTTGAACATAGAAACAAGGAATGAAAAAATGGAAGTGCTAAAAATAGCATTCCGAGATACCTTCCTATTTTAGTTAGTCCCTGAACTAAAATAGTGAATTAAAATTCGAATTTGATCTTAGCAGTTGTTTGTAAAATAATTAATTAATTCACCTTGAGTTAATTAGTTAAGGAAAATCAAACATGAATTCTATGTGGGGACATGCAACAGTTTCTCCATTAATTGAGGAATTTATCCATCTGTTAAAGAGATAAGGATGAGTTGTAATATTGAGTTGTAATTAGTTGGCTCAGTTAACTGAGTCAAGTCCAGTTAGATTAATTCAAACAGTTTGTTGAATTAATGTGAGTTTCAGTTAGTTAATGCTTGCATGCATGTAATTACTATACTTCAAATTATAATTGAATATTCTCTCATAAATAACTCATGCATGTCAGTTCAGACAGAGACCCAATTGAGATCAGATGGAGGGGCAGTGTACTATCAGTTTCTTAGAATATTCCATTGTGAATATTCCTTGCATGTAGAAGGAATTCTTTCCTTGAGGATTGCGCAGTTACTTCTTCAGGTTTTGTGAGTGTGATGAGGCCAATTCACACATGTGGCTTCACTAGAACCCAAGAAAAATTGTGCAAGGAAATAGGAGGCTTGGAGGGCTTGAGGAGGACATATACTATGTCTATTCAGTCTGTGAGCTGTATTATTTGATTGCAGAGAGAGCAGGATAGCTTGAGAGATGATTCTTTTTGTAACTTGAATAAGGTTTCCACTTGTATGATAATACAGAGATTAGGGTTTAAGGCTAAGGCTTTCCCTGAGTTATTTCTTTTGTGTTATGTGTGATTGATTTCTCATTCTCAGTTGTATGTGTTCTCTTGATCTTGCTCAATTCGATTAAGCTTCCGCAAAGTGTTGTAGAAGTAGAACTTGTATTGTGTTTAGTATATTGCATAATCTTTCGATCTACATTGGGAATTTCTACAAATAGGTTCCACTAGCCTTCCCAATCATTCCAATTGCATCGATGTTGGCAGTTGAAAAAATGTTTTGTGGCATTTATCTAAGTCTTTCATATCCAATTATTATGTTGACGCCTTTAGTTGCAACATTGGCCTAGTCCATAGCTATATTTTATATGTCCCAATTTATTTGTTAAGGGAGTGTTCAAAGTTTATAAAAGATAAGTTACTCTCAAATATTTTGGTCCTTATTTTTGCTATGAGTTCTATAACTATTAGAAATTTCAAGCAAAGTTTGACTCGTAGAATCTTCCCTTAGTGAACTTGTGACATAGCATGCGTGTTCATGGAATATTAAAGAATACCCATTAAAGGAAATTTTAGCCTAAAAGTGCCCATGAAATTTTCACGTAATTTCCATATCATAATATGTAAACCAATCAAAATCCTTTAAAATTAAAAGAGGTACATGTAAATATTTTGGAGGGAAAAGAAGAAAAACTACTTCTTTTAATTGTATTTTTGGCTTATCTCTTTGTATGTTTACTCAAATTTCAAGTGTAGGCACTCATTGGATGTGGAATTTATTTTTGGCTTATCTCCTTGTATGTTTACTCAAATTTCAAGTGTAGGCACTCGTTTGATGCGGAATTTTATTCCGCATCCAACGAGTGCCTACACTGAAATTTGAGTACATATAAGGAAATAAGCTAATACAATTTTTAAAAATATTAAATATATAGTTTTCTTCTTTTCCCTCCATCCAACGAGTGGCTTACACATGAATTTGAGTAAACATACAGGGGATTTAAGGCCTTAAAATACATATATATATATTATATATATATATATAATATTAGTTTTCTTCTTTCCCTCCAAAATTCATAACTCTTATATTATTTTAACTATTATTTTATTATTTTTCCTTAGAAAACCACTTTTAGGCTAAAATTTCCTCTAATGCCTAGGTATTGCTAAATACCTCCCAAAATCATTTTTTCAACCCCCCTCCCAATACATCTTTCCAATAAAATGTCCCCCTATTTGTACTACACGCCCTTTTTTATGCCCCTCATTACCTATAAACTACCTAGTTCCCTACACCTCTCCCACAATACCTACAAAATATTGAATTTATTTTTCACAATTTTAAAATCCCCTTTATGAATGAACTTGGTATGATATTGGTCTACATGGTGAAGCCTCTATGGCTTGACATGTCATAGACTTCTCCTTTTGGAAGCCCTTCCACAAGAATCATCTTTGATAATAGATACAATTAAAGCAGATCATGTTTCTAGATTGGTAGTAGAGTATCATCAAATATTACATCATGTAATTTCTAACTACTAGTTATTAAATCTTTCAACAATAAAACTACCACTTTCCTAATCTTCATATTTCCATGCATTTGTCAATTTTCTTTATGCTACACTCTCTTTTGTATATTTGTCACCTACAAATTACTTGGTATCAAAAAAAATGGTTCTTGAATTAGAAATATACATGGAATATCAATGGATTTAATGCTTTCGGTGCTAAAAGCATCCATTTCATCAAGAAGTGGATCTTTCCTTGAGAAGTACTCCTTCAAAATAGCTTCCAACATTGAATGTTGGTCTTGTAAAGGGAATTGATATGGAACCTAACTCAAAAACTGAGTACTCTCTATTAAAACATCCATCTTCAAACCATAATGGACCAATTTGTTGGCAACAAAATATGTTGTTAGCAACGGGTAGTCCATCAAGGCCCAAATGACCTATCCACACATTTTATCTGCAATTTCAAACTCAAGATGGTTAATTCTCAATGCTAAGGTTTCCTTTTCATGAAACCCTGGCCACCAAATTGCATTTCCAATCATATGAAAATTTATAAATTGACAATCCACTAGTGCCTAAATGCCTTGCAAAATGTTAAAGCCACGATACATTTCCAATCTAAAATATTCATTGAAACTATCAAAGCCAAAACGCCCTTATTATAATATCCTCATCAAACAAACCAATTTTTAGCCAAAGGAAGGCTAACTATTCAATCATCCCACCATTTGTCCTTCTTTGGCACATTCAAACACTTGTCAATATGCTTGAAATCAAATAATAAATAACCAAAATGTAGTTGTGAAAGCCCACTCAACCTAAAAGAGAAAGTCCCCCTCCCCCCCCCCCCCCCCCGCAAAAAATAAAACTAAAAAATCCTTGTAATCTTTCGAAAGATAATGCCAACCCCAACATTGGGACTTTACAACAAGATTTAATGGAGTGATCAGCCAAATAAGGATCTTCTTAGAGAGAAAATATGTTTTTTTTATGGCTTGCTTTCATTTTCAGCTCATGGGTAGTGATATAGCCTTTGATATGGACAATATTAACATTACTAAGTTATCCATATTTATTGTAGGGACTAGATTCATTCCAAACTTGTAGGTGTCATGTGAGAGATTAATCATTGTTTTAGCAATACAATTCTTTTAAAGAATCCACATCTTTGTTTTTCTATTCCTTTCCATCTACTAATACAACTACAAAATAAAATAGTTTACAATGTTCATCTATAGGTATACTTCCTCCTCCATTCTACCTCTTTGTCCTTTTTTGCATCTTTCCACGACACTCTTTTACACCATGGCTTCTACCTTTTTGTTCTTTCTTTCCTTCTATCCATATCACTCTATTTTACCATAGATATAAATAATACTACATGCCTTCCTATTGCTTAATATATTGATGTTACGTCAATGGTTTTGTAGTTGAACATGAGAACAAGCTTGAACACTCTTCCAACATTATTTTTTAGGTATTTTATTCTCTAGTACTCTTTTATAGTTGTTTCATGTGAGGCCTTTTAGAATGGAATCATCTTTTGAATACAATTTCCCATTCAAACATTTTGTAAAGGCTCATGGAAAAATAAAATATGAAGGATGGAATATTTCAAATAGCATGAAATGAAATAAACATACATATAATATATGTAATATATGTAATCTACATATGACTTAGATCATGTATCGAGTTTCATCTTATTGCCATTAATGGCATCCAGAAATCATCATAAGAATAGACTGTCAAGGCACTAATTATTTTGTGTGTCATAATTACTATTTATGCACTATTGTTCATTAGGGGAATTTTGAGGTCTAAAATTGGCCTCCTAAGGAAATTATAAAATAATAGTGGAAATAATAAAATAAGATTATATTACATCATCAAATTTTAGAGGGAAAAAAAGAAAAAACTATTTTTTCAAATCGTATTTTCAACTTATCTCCCTGTGGTTTTACTCAAATTTCGAGCGGGAACACTTGTTGGATGAAGAATTTGATTCCTCATCCAAGGAGTACCCATGTTGAATACTTTCAATGAACCCTGCTACATGGAAAACGTGATTGCAATCATGTTTTTTCATGTATTTCTCATTTTTCGTGTAGTATGGTTCGCTGAAAGTATGCAACATGGGTATTCCTTGGATGATGAATTAAATTTTGCATCCAACGAGTATTCCCTTTCGAAATTTGAGTGAAACCTTAGGGAGGTAATTTGAAAAAGTAGTTTTATTATTTTTTATTTTTTTATTTTTTTATCTTTTTACTTTTTTACCCAAATAATGTTGAATCATCCCCCATCGTTGACATCATCATCTTGAATCCTATTAGTTCTTATAAATTTTATTTTAGTTGTACATTTTTCTTAGGATGCCCACTTTAGACCTCAAAAGTTCTCTAATGATTCTATTAGTACACATCTTGAATTATCCATTAATTGCAAGAATTCCATTCTTAATAGCCTCTTTATTTATTTTTTTAATGAGATCTCCATTATTTGTTATCCTATTAGTTTGGAGGTTTTTCTACCCCTTTTATCCAAGTGGATTTTGGTGACCACCCACCTCTTCCAATATTGCAATAGTTTTTTAACTTCTTGGTATATTTTTCTTGATTTTTGGGTCCCAAGTTTCTAGGGACATTTTAATGCCCTAAGCAATGGTTTTTAGCAATTTAAGGGGTCAAGGGTTGTCATGGCATGCCCTTGCCCTAATCGAAAGTTTTATTCATGAGATAGTTCTTTCCAATGAGCTATTGTGTACCCCAAATGGATATTGTATGCAAACATTGTGCCTCTAGGAAGTTGATGTACCAACTTACCGCCTCGGGGCCCGCAAACCTTTTGGAGTTTAATATTCTAGGGTTAGGGTTTTTGACCTCAAGGGTTCTTTATTTATGTTAAAATGTAATTATTTTGACCTCTTGTAATAAATTGTGTGTATCTGTGTAACTTTCATCTCTCCATGTTCAGAGATAACTACCACCATCCTATCTAGTCTATGTTCCACATAAATCTAATATTTAATTTATAAATAGAAGTTGGGTTTTCACCATATCATTGTGATTTATGTTGTACTTCTCTATGTGTATTTCACTTCCTTTAATTTCATTCATTGTACAACCCATATGAGTGGTACTAGAGTAATTTTCTTGTTATTTCTCAATGAATATCCCCTACGAAGTCAAGGTATGGAGAATTGGGTCTCAAGTTAGTTTCACTTGGGAAAAATTGCTCTTGCCAACCCAAGCAACCTCCCATGGAAAAATAAAAGGGAGATGATAGAGCGGGATATCTTATCAAGTTTTTACTCAAGGAAGCACTCGCGTGATATACGAATGAGATAATGGATAATTTCTTCTAGATCCTTCAACAACTTCCATCAATAGTTGAGGAACCTTCAACTAGTGGTAATTTTGGAGGTGTTACACAATTCAAGGTACAAGTTAGCTTTCAGATCCTTGTATTCGAAGGCCAAAAATATGTTGATGCTTCGGAGAAATGGTTAAATCTATTAGAAAACTATTATTTCGTCGAAAATGTTTCCAATAGTAAAAATATTACCTTTTCACCCCTACAAGCCTTGCCCCATGTCAAATATTGGTGGGAAGGTTATATGTAGAGACAAAACGAAGATGAGCCTTTAATATTCAAGGAAGAACCCACTTGGGAAGATTTTGTTGATGCCATTAAGCAGTAATTCTACCTTGTGGGGAACTATGATGACTAATACACAAGATGGAAAAACTTGCAATAAGAGAGAAACTAGTGTTGGCAGAAAGTTTTGTTGTGTTAACCTCAGGTTCAACTACAGGGTGCCAACAAAGGATTTTGACGTAGTCTAGAGCAACGCCAGAATTTTCAATCCTCCATAAGGGAATAAGGTCTCACCTATTGAAGGGAATGTAACTAGTTTCAGTCTTCATAAATGTACTTTTGATATTTGTAATTATTCAAGAAAATAAATATTATTTTTAATATATGTCAATGAGTTTCTTGCTCATTGAAATAGGTCTAGCACATGTTAAGTGTTATAGGTGAGTCAAGGAGTCAAAATAAAATGTTGAAGACCTTAAGGGCATGTTACACCATGTATATAATTGTATTAGAGTCAAAAGGAATACCTCCAAGCAAATTCAAATCCCCTCCTAGCAACAACATCCTTCAAACAGAAAAATGATGAAGAAATAGACAAGTTGGCCTACAATCATGATGTCGGCCTAAAGGCGGGACAATCTTCTATATATAGAGGTTTTCCACTCCCTCACAACATCAACCAAGAATATTTTAAATCTTCGAAGAAAACAGGCAAGAGAAAAGGTAATGAAGGATGAAGAAGAGATCTTCTAGTGCAACGAAGGAGGAGGAAAACTGAAGTGAAAGGGATTGTTTTTAGGGCTAGAAATAGTCACACATGTGAAGAAAAGGAGGTCAAGTCTATGGGTATGACAGCAGGGACGAACAGTCCATGAACTAGTGTTTTTTGGGCTTAAAATTAGGCCTACAAGACCTCACAAGTAAATAAAGAAGCCTATCTCTCTAGCGAAGGAAAGGGACACTAATTCTCTAGGGTACGTACCACACGTGGGAAAATTAGGGCAGTTGTACAATCATACACCTATACTTCAGGAAGAGTCTCGTTGAATCAAGAGAAGGGTGTATCCTTAAGTAAAGAACATCTTGAAGGAAGGAAGAAGAATATCTCATCAAGGAGCTAACATATTCAAGGTCTATCTCTAGACAAAGCAGCAAAGTGGCGGAAGGAGGAAGTTCATGTGTCGGGAAACATAGTGTAGAAAAGAGGAAAGACTTGACTTGTGCTTGGAGGACATCCTAGTCAGGGGTCTAGGGTTTGGAATTGATCAATAAGAAGCTTCAATAAGAGAAACTTATTAAATGGTTTTCCTCTCAAGAGAAGAGAGGTTTCGGCCCTGGCAGAGAGCCAACATATGTGTTCTTGTTTTTATGTTTTGGTAGCAGTTTGATGAAACACATATGTTAATAATAAGAAGAAGATCAAGCTAAGATAATTGTAAAAGTGCTTCACAAATTATTATCAAGTCAAGAGGAATCACACTACACCTATTTTCCCTTTATTCTTCAACATGTTATTAGAGCTAAGGTGACACGTCAAGGAAAGGGCATCTCAAGAACACTCATAAGGTGACTCATCGGGGAAATACACCTACAAAGTTGAAGCATCAAACCAATAAGTCTCAATCACTTTAAGGACAAGAAGGCCTACAATCTATCATTCATCAAGGAAGGCTACAAAGAAAGAAGAAGAGCCTTACATAAAGGCACCTACAAATAAGAACAGATCAAAGAGGAACCTACATCATCTACAAGTCATCAAGCAAGTCCACTTGGAGAAGGAAACTTGAAGAACATCAAGATCTTAGGAAGGCAAGCCATCAAGTCTTCAAGGAGAAAGAAAATCCACTACATCTAAAAATATATCAAGTAAGCATATGTCCCCTTCTAAATATACATCAATGTCTTTTTGCAAGGAAAGCAACAAATTGGTAGGTACCAATAACTTTATTGCATGGAAGAAGAGGATTTATTTACTTCTCAAGGAGAATGAAATCCTAGAACACATCAAAGGGAATGTCACTATTCCTGCTAAGGAAAAAACGCAAGCCTTATCCAAGTATAATAAGGATTATAAAAGAGCTCAAAGGATTCTAATAGAATCTATCAAGCAGTCTCTCATTCCTTATGTCTCCAAATTTGAAACATCAAAAGAAATCTATGATAAACTAGTAGAGCTATTCTCAGTATCCAAATCTAGAGAAGTGATATCTATAAGAAATGAATTGTACAAGATGGAGATATCAAAGGAATGAATAGCTCCCTACTTCATGAAGATATTTGAGATGAGAGATCAACTTCAAGATCGAGGGGAAGTCATGTCCAAAAAAGAAATGACAATTGTAGTATGCATTACTCTACCTGAGGATTGGGGCAACTTCACATCAAGCATATATGCCAAGAAGGAAGCTACTACACTAAATGAAATGTGGTCTCTATGCAAAATAGAGGAAACCATACTCAAAGCCAAGGAAGATGTGGGATCAAAGGAGCAAGCATTTGTTACCATGGCCAAGAGAAAGGGAAAATTTGGAAAATTTGTTCACGAAGAACAAACAACAAAGATATGTCCAAAATCCAATGCAATGGATGCCAAGGATATGGACACTACAAAAGGAATTGTCCTAAACTAAAGAAGGACAACAACAACAAAAGAAAAAGGGAAGAATAGCATATGACTCAAGAAATGAAAGAAGAAGAAAAGAAGCAAAAGAAGGAAGATCCTCTGGATGTCTACTATGACTAAGTCAAACTCTTTACTTGAAGTCTTCTTTCAAAGTTTTGAGTAGGATAGGAGCATGTAGGAAGAAAATAAAATTTCATAGTTAGAAACATCTTCTAGAATATAGGAGTAAGGTAGATATAGCTCAAGATATTCATGTAGAAGGAGCATACCTAAAATAGGACCTCATCCACAATGAAAGAATATTGATCATGATTAAGAATCTTAGAAGACTTCCATCATCAAAAGGAAAGAAAATTTGCAGGATAAGGGTCTTCAAGATCCTATGATGGAATATTCAAAAGAATATCCATGAATAAGAAGCAGATGTTTCATTTTGAGTCCTATTCATGGGATTCAAGAAAAGGATTATATGCAGGCAAGATAAGATGAAGAAAGAAGGGCCATATCAAGGACAACCAAATGAAGCCAAAAAGATTAAAGGAGAATTAAGATGAGGTATGTATGCATCAAAATTTAGGCATGTTATCATATGTACATTATTGAGTCATGGGAATAGTTCTATGACATGCTAAAAGGCATGTACTACAATGCAATGAAGGTCAACAAAGGAAAAACTCACATAAGGAGTATAAGATAGCTGACTAAGAAGCAAGAAGAAATTATGACTATACCTAGAAGCAAGCAATGAAGAAGTGCTCTCACAAGGAGAATAAGGTGGTTGATCAATCTATCCATGAAGAAGCAAATGAAGAAAGATATCAAACATGTGAAGAACACCATGATCACAAAGAATCACTATCTGAAAAAGATCCATTGAAAACATATCTTGAAAGAAGGCAAGAAAACTCTGACTAAGAAAGGAAAATATCAAAGGATCTTTGACACCTATGAAGGCCTTGGAGATACAAAAGGTGCAGATAACTGATTCTATTCTACAAAGATGTCATGATGAATAAATCCATCCCACAAAACTTAATATTGAAGAAATAACAGGATGAAGTCATGAAGGGCTACTTGATTGAAGCATGGGAACAAGAAAGTTCAACAAAGCATCCATGAGAAGAGTATTCTGAAGCATGGACAAGATAACAAAGGAGCAGCCAGATGGCAAGAGATCTTGATATATGACAAGAAGACCACTTTCCACAAATGAAGAAATGACATGAAAAATAAGTAAGGAAAGTGATCAAGGGATGGTGCCCTACCAAGAAGAAGTTCGAACAAAGACTTCATGACATAAAAGGAAGGAGATCAAGCAGCTAGAGGACCCATGAAGAAGAAGTCGTTGATGAATAAGTCCCTACCTAAGAGGGATTTATAACAAGTTACCAATTACAAAGGAACTTGGACAAGTACCTTGTCAAAGGATACTTGGGCATGTCTTCCTCAATTAAGAGGAAGTGATAGACACAACATTATTGTCTTCACTTGCGAAGAAATAATGGGAGGATTGGATAATCATATGGCAGACGATACTCTTTGAAGATGTGTAGGGCATCCAAGACAAGAGTAGGAAAAATGATCGATATTATTTGAGGGCTGGAAACCCAAGACAAGAAGGTCATACTCAGTGAACACCCGGGTGGGTATGTACCTTGAGAGACAATGATGAAGGTGTCTATAAATCATTGGTCTCGCCAACGTTGTAGCTCATGGTATCATGGAGAGATGGAGTTGTTAGTTAAGACCTTGCACTATGACAATGTTGATTGATATGATGCTATAACAAATGGATTGTAAATCCAATTTCTCTTATGTGAATTCTTCAAGATTGAAACATTGTCAAACACCTTGTAATGTTGTATGAATACCTCCCTACTTAAGAGGGAGTGTTAAAGGAAATGTAACTAGGTTCAGTCTTCATAAATGTATTTTTGATATTCGTATTTATTCAAGAAAAGAAATATTATTTTTAATATATGTCAATGAGTTTCTTGCACATTGAAATATGGCTAGCACATGTTAAGTGCCATAGGTGATTCAAGGAGTCAAAAGAAAATGTTGACGACCTTAAGGGCATGTTACACCATGTATATAATTGTGTTAGAGTCAAAAGGAATACCTCCAAGCAAATTCAAAGTCTCCTCCTTGCAACGACATCCTTCAAACATCAAAATGATGAAGAAATAGACAAGTCGGCCTACAATCATGATTTTGGCCTAAAGGAGGGAAAAACCTCTATATATAGAGCTTGTCCACTCCCTCATAATGTCAACCAAGCATCTCTGAAATCTGCGAAGAAAAGAGGCAAGAGAAAGGGTAACAAAGGACAAAGAAGAGGTCTTCTAGTGCAACAAAGGAAGGAGGAGGAAAACTGAAGTGAAGAGGATTGTTTCTAAGGCTAGAAACAGTCACACGTGCGAAGAAAAGGAGGCCAAGTATACGAGTATGACAAAAGTGACAAACAGTCCATGAACTAGTGTTGCTTGGGCTTGAAACTAGGCCTGCAAGGCCTCCCAAGTAAAGTGAAGAAGCCTATCTCTCTAGCGAAGGAAAGGGACCCTAATTCTTGTTGATTTTAGGTAGCATCATATGTGATCTAGCTCTAAAAAATTTTGGAGGGGCTAAAACACATGTGATCTCCAAGACCCAGAAATCGTTTGGATAAATTCCACACGGATGGGGAGTTATTAAAATAATTAATATTTGTAATGGGTTCCTAAGTCTAAAGTCAGGAAAATAAAAATATTCATGAGTATCAATAAAGATGAGGATCAAGTCTGTTTTAAGCGTAGCCATTGATTAGAGACTTAATCTCGGTCGTTGATTCATCAACAGGAAAAGTATAAGAGAAGACTTGAGAGTCATTTGGAGACACACCGAGCAAATACTTAGTAACCCGAGGGAAATTGATTCTCAAGGAGAAGGAGTTCGATTTCAGAGGAAGAGTTACAAGGTGAAGGAAGAGGAGGGTTTTAGTGTTAGTCAAAGACTAAGGAGGAGGTGACATAGTGCCTCAGAGAGACAGCGCTGAGGGAGAGCTCTGAAAGACAACACAAGAAGGGACGCGATCTCATGCAGATGATGCAGGTATGACGTAGTCCTCACACTGATGATGCAGGGATGATGCAGTCCTCATGCAGATGATGCAGTCCTCATACAAATGATGCAGGGATGATGCAGTCCTCACACAGATGACGTAGGGATGACGCAGTCCTCACGCAGATGATGCAGGGGTGACGCAGTGAAGGATAAAGCATCTCTATGGTGTCAGAATTTCTCCTAGTTGAGGAGGAAAATTATCTCAGGTGTTTTCTTAAAGGTTTCTCTATGTACTGCAAAATTATTCCTTGTAAAGAGATTTTCGTTGAAGAATAATAAATAAACCCTCGTCTGCTGCACCGGTTTTCCCACATTGAGTATTTCGGGGGACAATTGTCCAAAAATAATTGTGTTTATGTGATTTATTCTTGTGCTTGTATGTCACTGTTATTTTTCTCTATGTTATTATGTGATAACTGCAGTAGAATTTATTTTAATTTTTGTTGAAGGGTTTTGTAAACAAATTATTGTGAGAAATAAGTAGGAGAAATAAATCAGTTACAACAATAGAATTTTGTGTTGGAAATTTTCACATGGTATTAGAAAAGAGATCAAGCAACAGGAGTAAAGAATCCGCTATGAGTCAAGAGCATGATGTCAGGGCATCAAATCAAAATGTCCCACGCATATCTTCAAAGGGAGAATAGAGCACAAGGAACATGGATCATGATTATTCTATGTTATCTTCCAGACTGGAAGAAGAAGTCGCTTGCTTAGCGAGTTCTGCCTCGTCTGAGGTTTGGTATATAGATGGTGGAGCATCCTGGCATATGACAGGAATACAAGAATGTTTTTCAAATTATTAGGAAGAAAGGATGAACTTCCAAATCACCATGGGAATTAAGTTAAAATGTACCCCCGTAGGAAGAGGTACTGTAGTATTTCAAACTAAAGTAGGGTATCGGCTTCGAGAAACCAATGTGCAGCATGTATTAGGATTGGGGATGAACTTACTCTCTATATCTCAGCTTCAAAACAAGGGCTATGATGTTTTCTTCATTAAGGAGAAAGTTTATGTCAAACAATCGAGTTGGAAAAAGAAGGCCTAGATTGGAGTCATAAGTAACAGGTTGTATAGATTACAACTAGAATATCCAATGGCATTGATAGGAAATAGTGGGGATAAAGATTTAAATGAACTATGGAACAGGAGGATGGGACACTTACACCATAGGGCTCTAATCATTATCAGGAGAACAGTATCAGGAGTTCCAGAGTTGAGTACCGAACGAGATGATGTATGCAGAGGATGTGCACTATGCAAGTATGCCAAAGTTGCATTTTCCAGAAGCAACAATAGGGATAAGAGTGTTATAGGATTGATACACTCAGATATCTGCGGACCCATGTCCACAAGAGCTCTTAGTGGTGCCGAGTACTTTGTCACCTTCATTGATGACCATTCCAAAAAGACTTGGATCTACTTTCTAAAAACCAAGGATGAGGTTTTTGGTCGATTCAAAGAGTTCAAGTCTCTAGTTGAGAATCTGGCAGGAAAGAAGATAAAGATATTGCGCTCAGACAATGGTGGAGAATACATCGACAAGGACTTCACTGATTTTTGCGCAAGGGAAAGCATCAAAAGAGAGTGGACAACCCCCTATAATTTGGAGCAGAATTGAGTAGCAGAAAGGAAGAACATGACTATTGTTGAAGCAGCCAGGTCGATGTTGTATGATCAGGATATGCCCAAGTTTCACTGAGCAAAAGCATGCAACATGGCAGTGTATCTCCAGAATAGGACTCCTCACAGGGCATCAGGTAAGATTACTCCAGAGAGTGCCTTCACCCGTAAGAAGCCTGAGGTGAGTCATTTCAGGATATTTGGTATTTTGGCATACTTCCATGTACTCGAAGAAAAGAGGAAGAAATTGGATTAGACTGCGAAGAAAGTATATCTTTTGGGATATAGAGAGAATGCTAAGGCATATAGAGTCTATCTTCCGAGGAATAGGAAGATCGTTATTCGATGCGATGTAAAGTTCATGGAGGATAGAACTTTCAGGAAATCCTGAGAAATGCCTTCTGAAGAGTAGTCAAAGGATTATCCGATGGTCCAATCACTTCGTCAAAAAGAAACTAGCACCGGTATTTCTCCTAAAGGCAAAACTCCTGAGGTATCACAACAGGTGGAGTCTCAAGAAGAGGAGGAGTAGATATATATACCCACTACCAGTGGTCAAACAAGCCAGGAACTTCGACAGATACTATGAGATGTCGAGAATTTCATCGGTGCACCCAGGAACGAGAAAAAGGAGTGTAAACAACTAGACCTATATCAAGCCTTGGTGGCTCAGGTTGGAGAAACCTCTAGTTTTCAGGAGTACGTTCAACATCAATTATGGGTAGATATTATGGTGGAGGAATACAGTTCCATAATGGTCAATTATGTGTGGGAAGTGGTACCAAGGCCTTAGGACAAGTCAGTTGTAGGTTCGAGATGGCTCTACAAAGTCAAATATGCTGCAGAAGGCAGTGTGGAAAAATACAAATCCAGTTTTGTGGCTAAAGGGTATGCTCAGAAGGAAGGGATGGACTATGAATAAACCTTCACCCCAATAGCTAGGCATACTTCTATTAGATCCGTGATATCCCTTGCAGTACAGATGGGGTGGGAGATTCACCGGATGGATGTCAAGGCAACGTTCTTGAACAGGGTGATAGAAGAAGAAGTATACATTGAACAACCAGAGGGTTTTGAGACACATGAGAAGAAATATCATATATGCAGGTTGAAGAAAGATTTGTATGGCCTTAAACATGCACCTAGAGCATGGTACGGTCGAATTGATGGCTGCTTGCAGAAGATGGGATTCTTCAAGAGTGACACAAATCCTAATCTCTACTATCTTGTTGTGGAGAATGAGCCTCTAATACTGGTGTTATATGTGGATGATATTTTTCCTCACTTGCTCATCCAGGCTCATCAAAGGTTGCAAGGAAAACCTAGCCACAGAACTCTACATGAAGGATTTGGGACGGATGCATTATTTCTTGGGGTTGGTAGTTTGGCAACAGAAGGATGAAATTTTCCTTGGACAAAGGAGATAGGCTATAGAGATTTTGAAAAGGTTCAGAATGAAGGACTATAGACCCATGGCTACGCCAATGATCACCAACTGGAAGAAGATTGATGCATCCAAAGATAAAGAAGTCGATCCCACCTTATACAGGCAACTCATAGGTTCCCTTATGTATTTGGTCAATATCAGGCCAAATAGTTGCTACGCTATCAACACCCTTAGTCAGCTCATGGTGGAACCAAAGAGGGCACACTGGGCAACAACCAAACATGTTCTCAGATATATACGAGGAACAGTAGAGCATGGACTAATGTACACCCAAGGCAATGACTTCAGGATGGGTGGGTTTAGTAATGCAGATTGGGTTGGAAGTTCAGTAGATCAGAAAAGCACCAATGGGTATTGTTTCAACATTGGATCAGGAATGACCTCCTGGTGTAGTAGGAAACAAAAATCCATGGCTCTAAGCTCAGTTGAAACTAAATATATGGCAGTTAGCACAGCTTTGTGCGAAGCAACATGGCTTAGGAAATTGCTCGTGAATCTATTCAGGAGAAATATGGAAGAGACCAGTATTTTGTGTGATAATCAGAGTTGCATTGAGCTCTTTGAGAATCCAGTCTTTCATGATCGGTCGAAGCACATTGATATTAGGTGTCACTTTGTCAGAGACTATGTCCAACAAGGGGCAGTACAATTGAGGTACACCCCAACAAGAGAACAGGTGGTAGACATCCTCACCAAGGCTCTAGGAAGAACAAAGTTTGTTTATTTCAAGGAGAAGATGGGGATGGTGAAGAATTTGTTTCAGTAACAAAAGCGAATAGTATAAGGAGTTGCAGTGCAATAGTTAGCTGTGGCAGTGCTATGGGAACCATGATGTAGTACATTTAGAGGGAGTTGCAGTATAGATGTAGCAGTGATAGTTGCAGTGTCATGGGAAGAAGTATAGGTTGCAGCAGTGCAATAGGTGAGGGGGAGTAGGCCAAGCATCAACATCGTAGAGAAAAAATTTCGTGGATCAGTTGTGATGCTTCTATTGGGAAGTATAGCTAGAGCACATTCCTCACTAAGAGGGAGTGTTGATTTTGGGTAGCATCGGATGTATTCTAGCTCCAAAATTTTGTGGAGGGTCTATAACACATGATATCTCCAAGACCCAAATATCGTTTGTAGAAATTCCACTCGGATGAGGAGTTATTAAAATAATTAATATTTTTAATGGGTTCCTAAGACTAAACTTAGGAAAATAAAAATATTAATGGGTATTAATAAAGATATGGGTGAGAAGCTTCTAAGAGACAAGGATCAAGTATTTTTTAATCTTAGCCATTAATTAGAGACTTAATCTCGGTTGTTGATTGATCAAAAGGAAAAGTATAAGAGAAGACTTGAGAGTCATTTGGAGACACACCGGGAAAATACTCAGTAACTCGACGGAAATCGATTCTCAAGGAGAAGGAATTCGATTTCAGAGGGAGAGTTGCAGGGTGAAGGAAGAGGAGGGTTTCAAAATTAATCAGAGATTGAGGAGGAGGTGACGCAATGCCTCAGAGAGACAGCAATGAGGGAGAGCTCTGAGGGACAACGCAGGCAGAGACGAGATTTCACATAGTTCTCACGCAGATGATCAAGGGGTGACACAGTGAAGGATAAAGGGTCTTTGTAGTGTCATAATTTATCCTAGGTGAGGAGGAAAATTATCTCATGTGTTTTCTTGAAGGTTTCTCTATGTACTACAAAATCATTCCTTGTAAAGAGATTGTTGTTGAAGAATAATAAATAAACCCTCATCCGCTACACTAAATTTCCTGCATTGGGTTTTTTTCCAGGGATAATTGTCCAAAATAATTGGGCTGATGTGATTGATTCTTGTGCTTGTATATCCCTGCTATTTTCTCTATGCTATTATGTGATAACTGCAGTAGAATTTATTTTAATGTTTGCTGAAAGGTTTTGTAAACAACTTATTGTGAGAAATAAGTAGGAGAAATAAATCAGTTACTTGGTAGAATTTCGTGTCAGAAATTTTCACAATTCTCTAGGGTACGTAATACATGTGGGAAAACTAGGGTAGTTGTATAGTCATACACCTATACTTCAGGAAGAGTCTCATTGGATCAAGAGAAGGGTGTCTCCTTAAGTAAACAACATCTTGAAGGAAGGAAGAATAATCTCATCAAGGAGTTAGCATAGCCAAGGTCTATCTCTAGAAAAAGTAGTAAAGAAAAGGATGAAGTGATGGGGAGCAAAGTGTCGAAAGGAGGAAGTCCATGTGTCAGGGAACATAGTGCAGAAAAGAGGAAAGACTTGACTTGTGCTTGGAGGACACCCTAGTCAAGGGTCTAGGGTTTGGCATTGATCAATAAGAAGCTTCAATAAGAGAAAATTACTAAATGGTTTTCCTCTCAAGAGAAGAGAGGTTTTGGCCCTGACAGAGAGCCAACATATGTGTTCTTTTTTTATGTTTTCGCAACAGTTTGATGAAACAAACATGCTAATAAGAAGAAGAAGATCAAGCTAAGATAATTGTAAAAGTGCTTCACAAATTGTTATCAAGTCAATAAGAATCACACTACACCTAATTGCCCTTAATTCTCCAACATCACCCATGGTGTGCCGATATTGTTAAGTGATGCATTGGTGTAGGAATTTACAGGGTAAGTTCCTCAGACAAAACACCAAAGGACACCGCTCACAAACAAATCACAGATCAATACACCAGTATTTTTGACGTGGTTAAAACCCTCAAAGAGGGAAACAGTCTGTTAGCGCTCAAATTTGCCTTAGGCTGAAATAAGGCAAGACACAAGGCCACATCAAACCACGCTCAGCCTCGTAGCTAGCCCTACGAGGACAGGAGAGGGCTCTCTCCAGGTCAAACTCAGCAAAAGATAATCGAAATGGCTCGAGATGACCGAATTGATGACTGATTTTAGGCTAGGTGTGAAGTACAAAGATTTTACAATTGAGTTTTGATAATTTTGTTGAATTCAAGGGAAAGGCAAATTTGGGTGCAGGGATGAGGCACAGTTTTTGCAGAGGTCCACTTGGGGCAAGATAGGCGATTGTTTTAATGCCTTAAAGCAGGTGAGATGGATAGATCAGACTGGTGAGGAGCTAAGGAGAGTGAGGGGTCTCAAGGATTCTCCTTAAACTGAAGAAAACATAGAAAATTAAACAAATTTAAAGGCAGAGCATAGCAATTTCATGGATTCTACCTTAACACTTCATTTGTTTAATAATAGAAGATTTAATAGAGATAATGATGCACATACACTACTTACAAGTACTGAGAGAAACACACCATAAACACATAAAGCCACATGGATCCCAAATAGTGCTACAAAACCCTGGTC